>CAVNYN010232657.1:0-14492 GCA_963692815.1 Nyctanthes arbor-tristis
TAAGTTTATCTAGTATAGTGAAGTCCAGTACTGAAATTAAATATATCTACAACATCGAGTACAACTAATCTAATAACTTAGTCCTCAAGAATAAAGAACAGAAATATTTACCGTGGCTATTTAACACTATTAATTACGTTAGCGCTATAGAACTCCAAGCATGCATCAAGCCATTGAGTAACAAAGAATATCTTTAAAAGCTGATAGAATTGTGCATATAAGGCCTATTTGTCCACTCGTGCAATAGCAGTCATATATAGAAAATTGCTTTGGCATGCATTCATATATAGAAACTTGCTCCACGGGTAGCTGTATATAGAAAAATGCATATGGTCTAAGTATTTCATCTCAAGGAATGAAGGATGAGGCGATGATGACATAATGAATAGCTAAAGAAAATCATACCAAAAAGAACCAGTTGGACACTATTCATCAATATATGAACAACGCCAGATAGGGTGACAAATGATCAACTTCTATGGCCATGTCTTTACTTTTCGAGAATATATAAGCTAGATATCCCAAAAAAATACAAAAACACACAAAAAGAGCCAGTCCAATTGTCAATGATGCTATTACTTTGACCACAATGGAAAATCTTCCCTTTTGTCGTCACCTCTTCCAAGATCATTGGAGACGCAAATGCTAAAATCTAGTAAATTCGGACATGTGAAATATAAGAAACGGATGCGTCTTCAAAGCCAAAATTGTGGGCCAAAAAAAACTAAACAATATACATTACAAACAGTACCGCAAGCAATTGACAGCAAGTGTTACAATAAGAAAACGAGCGACAAAAACCAAGGGCAACTTAAGTGGCTTTATACATATATATATATATATTGCATAAGAGATTGTTATGTTTATTTGCTAAGAAGAAAACATGAGGTGTTAGATGCTTTTAAACATTATAAGAATGAAGTTGAAAATCAACTTAACAACATAATAAAGATTATTCGTAGTGATAAAGGAGGAAAATATAGAGAACCACTTGAATATTTTTGCTCAGAATCTAGCATTATTCGTCAAACTACTGTGCCTTATACTCCTCAATCAGATGGTATTTGTTAAAAAAGTGATCAAAAGTTGCTAAAAATCAGTACAATAGCGTGTTTAATTTCCTGTAGCAATTTTGTAAGTTGGAAGTACTTACAACCAATCCTTTATCTTTATATCTTGTTCCTCTGATCTATTATATGTAGATAAAACTTTCTGTTAGGGATCTGATAGCGTGCTCTTAAATTCAAGGAGATATTTTGCTGAAATTGTAACAACCAATTAGGGATTTGACTCTTCCTATAATTGTACAAACATATATGAAAAAAATGCTCTCAGATTATTGTGAGAAAAATTATTACAAATTCTCTGTTTGATCAGTCACCAATCAAGGCATCTCTATGAAATTTATATCATAAAACCTTGTCTTAGACCATACCAATCGCATAAATTCAGTTTTCATTCCATGAATTGTGTTTTCCTTGGTTAGAGCAATTCTCATAAAGGGTTCAAGTGCTTAAGTCCCACTAGTAAGATTTACTTGTCAAGGCATGTTGTTTTCAATGAACTGGATTTCCCTTTTGCACAAGGTTTCCTAAAGAAAAATTCAAGTGTCAAACCTTCAGAAGTTATAATACAAGATTCACCTCACTATACTCCACCAAAAGTCAACTTTACCGAGTCAGTTTCTCATGTATAACTCTTTCAAGAGATGAACAAGCAGTAGGACAATCTAGAAATGAATTAACACAATCTGTAAGTGGCGGTGGGGATGAAATGCAGAATGAAGTTAAGTCTGAGAACGTTGTTGACAGTGGAAACAGTGAACATCAAGAAAATCAGTTGACAGGTCATAAAAGTGAGGTTTTAGATCAAAATGAGAATACTACTAAAATTGAAAGTGAGAGAAATGTGGATCACCACATGATCACTAGGAGCAAGGCAGTGATATTCAAACCTAAAACATATCTAGCCTTAGATGAGGAGTTTGAATTTGGTGAAAATAAGCTTGGACTAGAACCCGCCTCAGTCTCAGAAGCCTTAATGAATCAATATTGGAAATAACCTATGAAACGGAAATTTAATGCCTTGATCAAAAATCATACTTGGGTACTAGTTCCACCAAAACCTGGGTAGAAAATTATTAACAGTAGGTGGGCTTTTAGAGTTAAATATGGTCCTCAAGGAAAACTTCAACAATATAAAGAAAGGCTTGTAGCTAGAGGTTTTCTTCAAAGGGCTGGAATAGATTATAATGCAACCTTTAGTCCTGTTATAAAGTCTTGTACCTTGAGAATTATACTCACTCTAGCTGTGTGAGGAAACTGGAGCATCAGGCAAATTGATATCAACAATTCCTTCTTAAATGGAAATTTAATTGAAGAGGTTTATCTAAAACAGCCAGAAGGCTTTACTGATAAGACAAAACCAAATTTTGTATGCAAATTAAATAAGGCGTTGTATGGTTTAAAACAAGCTCCAGGAGCTTGGTATGATCAATTGAAGAAAACTCTAACTTGAATGGAAATTAGTTCAGTCAAAGGAAGATAACTATCTATTCTTCAATGAAAATCAAAATCAGATTGTTTTCATATTGATATATGTTGATGACATAATTGCAACGGGAAATGATTGTGTGCTTCTTCAAAGGTTTATCAACAGTTTGAATGAGAAGTTTTCATTGAAAGATATGGGTGAATTACATCATTTGTTGAGAATTGAAGTTAAAAGGAATCAATGTGGATTGCACCTATGACATGCTAAATATATTGCAGATTTATTGAAGAGATTCAATCAGAATTTAAAATCATTTTCAACACGTATGAATTTTGGAAAACTTATATCAAAGAATGATGGTAAACCTCTAATGAATGTAACTATGTTTAGAAGTGCCATAGATGGTTTACAATATCTGATTCATACTACACCAGACATAATGTTTGCTGTGAATAGATTAAGTCAATTTCTACAACAATCCAGTGATGTGCATTGGAATGCAGTGAAAAGAATTTTCAGATATTTAAAAGGAACCATGAATTATGTCATAATGATCAGAAAGTCAGACAATTTAGCTATTGGAGGTTTTACAGATTCTTATTGGGCTTTATGCCCTGATGACAGAAGATCCACTGCTGGGTTTATAGATCTCTTGCAAATGCTGCTACAGAAATTTCATGGATTGAATCCTTGTTGAATGAGTTAAAGTTCAAGACAATTTTGACACCAATTATGTGGTGTGATAGCCTTAGTGCAATTGCTCTTGCATCAAATCCGGTGTATCATGCTCGAACCAAACACATTGACCTTGATATACACTATATAAGGGACAAGGTACTTGATGGCAAGTTGAAAATTAATTATGTGCCGGCAGTTGATCAAATAGCAGACATTTTCACTAAGCCTTTAGAATTTTCAAGATTCTCATACTTAAGGGACAAGCTTGGAATCATTCAGATGAGTTCCAGCTTGAGCTGAGGTGTTAAAGAAGTGATCAAAAGTTGCTAAAAATCAGTACAATAGCGTGTTTCATCTACTGTAGCAATTTTGTATGTTGGAAATATTTACAACCAGTCCTTTATCTTTATCTCTTGTTCCTCTGATGTATTATATGTAGACAAAACTTTTTGTTCGGGATCTAATAGCGTGCTCCTAAATTCAAGGAGATATTTTGGTGAAATTGTAACAACCAATTAGAGGTTTTATTCTTCCTGTAATTGTACACACACACACATATATACGAAAGAAATGCTTTCAGATTGTTGTGAGCAAAATTATGCCAAATTCTCTGTTTTTTAAACTGTATTGTCGAACACAAAAACAGAACTCTTGAGGAAATGATGAATGCTGGGTTGATAACTTTGGAATACCCCAAAACTTGTGGGGGGAAGCTATCTCTCAGCTAATGTCATTTTTAATAAGATACCCCAATAAAAAATGGATGAAACTCCATATGAATTATAGAAAGGATATAAGCCTACCTACAAACGCTTGAAAGTGTGGGGATGTTCGGCTAAGGTAGAAGTACCATAGCCGAAATGAGTTAAAATGGGGCCTAAAAACGTTGATTGCATATTTAGTTGTACACTTATAAAGTAGTGCATATCAGTTTTTGGTACACAAGTCAAGGAATGCTGCATTTTTCGAACATATTTTTCCTTGTAATGACAAGAAATAAATAAATTCTGATAATCAAACTCATGATGCTGCCAAATATAACCATCAAAATGATGAGGAATCTCGATGCAGCAAAAGGGCTAGAAAGTCAATATTTTTTGTCAAGATTTTGTAATGTAGATGATAGAGAATGATCCGAAGACATTCACAGAGGCAATGTCTACTCTAGAGGCTCCGCTCTGGAAAGAAGCTATAAATAGTGAGATAGAATCAATCATGCAAAGCCACGCTTGGCAGTTGGTTGATCTTCCACCTAGAAATAAACCTCTACAATGTAACTGGATTTTTATGAAGAAATTAAAAGTTGATCATTATATTGATAAATATAGACCTGATTTGTAGCTAAAGGCTATAAAAAAAAAAAAAAAAGAGAGTCTTAATTTTTTTGATACTTACTCACTCATTACTAGGATTGCTTCGATAAGGGTCCTAATTGCAATGGCTCCACTGCATAATCTGGAGATCCATCAAATGGATGTTAAAATGACATTTTTAAACAGTGAGTTAGAAGAAGAAATATACAGGAACAACCTAGAAATTTGATAAAACATGTTATCAAATGGATTCAAAATTAGCGAATCCGATAAATATATTTATATTAAAAACACGCCTAATGCATATGTAGTTGTATGTCTATATGTCGACGAGATGCTAATTATCGGTAGTGATCATGATATCATCGTGAATACTAAAGCATTTTTACATAAAAGGTATGGGCATTGCTGACGTCATATTAGTGATTAAAATCTCTAAAACATCAAATGGACATGTTTTATCCTAGTCTCATTATATTGGGACTATACTTAAGAAATTTAATATGTTTAGCGAAAGACTTATTAAAACACCATTTAAGTTAAGTTTACACTTAGTCAAGAATTGAGGGAATATATATCTCAATTAAAGTATTCATAAGTTATAGACATCTAATGTATGTAACAAACTGCACACGATGGATATTGCGTATTGTTGACGTCAAATTTCTGCTTGGACTTAACAAACGAATTCGTTTACGCGAGAAGCTAGTATTTGAATTTGCTTTAGTAATAAATGTGAAAATTTTTAGGTGTTGGAGAATTTATGATAGAGAATAAATGCCAAGGAGACAAAGATTCGTGGAAGTGAGCGAGGGAACATTCATAGTATTCATTGTATGTTTTTAATGATTGTATGCATTTAATGCTAGCCAATGCAAGGCGTGTGCAGGTACAATCAACTGAAGATATGTTCCAGCTTTTTAACTAATTGCCATTTAAATATTGCATGGGGAAAGACTATCACTGCCTCATTAATAAATGCAATAGTCCCCCATCAGCTTTAAGTGATCGGGCTTGAAAGTGGGCACGCAAGTTGCCTTTCGCTGACGTCATCCAAGGTCAGTAAGAAGGAACCTCGTGAAACAATAAGGACCTGTATGACATGTTGACTTGATGACCACAAAATGCACCCCTCAAGGTGGCTATTCCCAAGATCCATGGTCAGTGGCCTTGAAAATTCCTTTGTTGTTTCCTTCAGGTCTTTGCAGCCCAAAGAAAGACTTTTTGAATTTCAAAACTCTTAATCTAACTCATTCTGGCACGTGGCAGACGCCTAATGGTATGACATGTTTTAAGAACTGGACGTAGCAATTATTAATTTGATTGGTGCCTCCTTGCCCCTTGTTTGCTTTCATTTGCCTTGCTTTATTTCTTCACAAATTTTTTCTACAAATTTTATCTATTTTTGCTATATATCAAGGAGCTTGAAATCAGCAGCTGCTACTAATTCTTCCAGAAGGTAATTTGTCCTCATCGTTTCTTGGGATTTTTTTGGTTGGGGGTTTAGGGACCAAAAGGATTTCGCTTATGCTTGCTCAATATTCTACCATTTGGAAAACAGCGAGGGCTCACAATTTGAAAGTGGGGAAGATGAGGAGGCTCAGGTTAACATGGAGTTGTCTAGAAAAGATGATAGGGTAGAATCAGAGGTTAAGGATGTCTAAGTAGAGTGGACAGGTGAGGAAGAGATAGCCAAGCAAGCTCAAAATGTGATCCTCTCTCGCTGTTGTGTCTCTAGGCAGAGTTACAGTGGTCAAAATTGGTCAAATCATGAGGTCGGCCACAGTAAATACCAATGGGCGGCCTCTAGCAGTAGTAGTATGAGAAAAAGAACTGTCCTAGGTCTGTAAGCACATTCCCTTGCAGGTCAAGGATGCGGACCTATACGCACTTTGCCAAAAGTTTCACATCCCAGACTACGTGGCCTTGTAGGTCCCTTATAAAGAGGAGAGGGCTCACTGCTCTCCTAGGGATGTGTTGTGGTGAGCATAAATATGTTTGAGCCTGGTTTCTGGGTACCACTTCCACAACCTGCAACCAGGCTTCTCAGGTATTAGGGAGTTGCCCCTACTCAGATCCCTCCTAATGGGTGGAGGACCATAATTAGGGGTAGGACAAGGGATTTGGGTATCCCAATTCCAAGGACTTTAACTCATACAGCTAAAAGCCTTGTCTAGGAAGGGATGGTTTTACTTAACAATACACCCTAAAGCTGAAGCTCAGGAGCTCTGGGTAACCTAGTGAAAGGAGTCCTAATGTCAGTCTCTGGATGGAAGGAGAGCTGGTTTTGGTTCATTAATGAGTGGATGACACTCCCAATCCCTGGAAATGAGAATACCGGAATCCACATGAGCTACTAGACTCCCAATAAGCATCATTCCAATTACTATTTGTTTTGAACAAGTGAGCTAATATTTAACTTTTCTTCCCTTCATGCCAAGAGGGGATCGTGGTCAGCTACTCTCCTTGACATTCAAGACTTCAATTGGCAAGGTTGTTGTGCTAAAAGAGCAAGATCGCCACGCTGTTGACCTAACTAATAAGGACTTCTTTATAAGGACATGCCTTTTAGTTCCCACAACTAAGCATATCTCCAATGACCCTAATAATTGTAAGCTGGCCTCCCTATTCTTAAGTGAACTTCTCTACCTTTTGCATAACCAGGAACTTGTTCGTATTCAGGGGAAAAAACACTTTTCGTAGGGTTAAAAACACGTAGTTCATAAGATGGAGAAAAAGATGATGAGGACTGCCGAGTAGATGGCCAAGGCCTTGAAGAGGAAATAACAGAAAAGAAAGCTCATAGATGAAAAGGCCGCCGGGAAGAAAATAATGACTACTGGTGGGATTATTATCTCTGAGCCCACAGCAAAACATCCACAAACTATTCACAACCCCAAGGAGAATGGACCCTTGGATCTGATTGCTGAGGTCCTCTTCCTTCCAGTCTATCCAACTCGCCATGCCATGCTAGAAAATGTGCAGGCAAAAAAGCCAAAGGCTCTACTAGGCTTCACCTTGGCCAAGAAGCCCTTTGAGACTACACTTAAAGGCCTGCCTGGCAATTTGTCTAATTCAATGGACAACATGGCCAGGGGCTGGTCGAAGAAGTGGGAGGACTACGCTGCTTTCTTTTCAACCACTGAGCTCCTCTAAAAGAGCATTGCCATGCGAGCTCATTCGGTAGTCCTGGATTAGCATGCCATGGCTTCCATACACAGGATTCTTGATGAGAAGAGTAAGCTTATTTAGTAGGTGGGCAAGCCTACAAAAGCTAAGGATGAGGTTGAGCTGGCCTTGAGGGAGAAAGAGCAGGACCTTCCTATTTCCAAGGATGAGGCCGCACACTTGAGGCCGTAAAGAAGAAGAATGGTGAGCTAGAGACATCTTTGGCAACTGAAATGTCAAGGTATGGGCAAACTTTGAAGAAGCTGGAGAGCAGAGGGCCACCTTAGCTAAGTGGGTATCAAGATACGGTTGCAAAGTATAAGAGCTCAGCAGAATACACACGATCCACTGATGAGCTCTATTACGAGACCCCCAAGGACATCATTAGTGAGGTCAAAAAGCTGTGACCTAAGTAAGATCTGGCATTTCTTAAAGAGCACGTCGCTAAGATCAAACAAGACTCCAGCCTTCATAGCACATATGAATAGAAGGAAGAAGAAAAAGGCACAACTCCTAAGAATCAGCCTTAATTCTTCATTTTCTTGTATACATGTAGCTCGTCCTTGGACCTTTCTCATATTTCAAATAAATGCAATTTTTTGTTTCAACTATTAGCTCATTATTTCATGTCTGTTTAAATAACTTGGCCATGAGTTGCAAAAATTAGCTACAAACTCATTCTAACCTTATTTATGCAATAAGATTTTTAAACGAAATTCTTAAACAAAGTGCTAGGACATTAACTAAAAGCTTGTTCTAGTTTTGGCCACACACGACGATAGAATTAAGCAAGTCTTTTTACGTAAATGTTAGGATGTTTAACTAGAAGCTCATTCTAGCAATGTAACTCTTTATTACTTGAAATATTGCCAACTATCAGGTCACAAAATTATGGTCTGTGAATTTTGAGCTCGCACGGGTTGTCAATTTTTCCAGCCATGACCTAAGAGTTTAATTCAATAATTCAAGCTCAAAACCCTGCTAATGATAATAATTCTTCAGGTGCTCTACGTTCCATTGATGCATTAATTCGACTCCCTGCATGTGTGCGAGCTCGAAAACTTCATTGGATAGTGTTCTTTTGACTCAGTAGGGGCCTTTCCAAGTAGGCTCAAGGTCTCCAATGCTAGCACTTTTGTTGAAAGGAACACCTTTTGAAGAATGAGGTCCTCTACTTTGGATCTCAATACTTTAACCCTGGTATTCTAGAACTTGGCACATTTCTACTTGTACGCTGCATTTCTAATTTCAGCTATCTTTCTTTTTGGGCAAGAAAGTCAAGGTAGTTTGCAAGGAGTTCACCATTTTTTGCTTTATTGAAATATATCACCTTAGGAGTAGGGACTTCCATCTCTATTGGAATCATGGCTTTGGCTTTGTAAGTGAGGGAAAACGCGGTTTCACTGCTATAGTTTGGTAGGTCATTCGAAAGGACCAAAGAACTACAGGCAGCTATTCAGTCCAGTTTCCTTTTAAAGCCTTCTACCGCCTCTTCAAAGTTTACTTGATCAACTTGTCTGTTGGCTTCAACCTGTCTGTTGGCTTGTGGATGATGAACGGAGAATAAAGGTTCTTTACTACCATCTCTTCACAGAAGATCCTGAATATAGAATTATCAAATTGCTTGCCATTATTTGTAACTATGTCATATGGCACTCTGAATCTACAAATAATTGATTTCCAGATAAAGCCGGTCATTTTCTGATCTGTAATGGTGGCTAGAACTTCAGCCTCTGCGCACTTTGTGAAGTAATCAATGGCCATGATAGTGAATTGGCTCCATCCTTTCCTTTTGGGAAAAGGCCAATGAAGTCAACACCCCATTTTTTGAAGGGCCTATTGAGGTCAGTTCTTCTAGCGGGCTTTAGTTGATAGGAGCAAATCTTTGACACTTATTGCAGGCTCTAGCAAAGTCAATAGCATCTTTCTTGATTCTTGGCAAAAAATACCCTTGCCTCAAGATCTGGTATGCAAGGGATTGTCCACTTGAGTGGTTGCCACAAACTCTGGAGTGTACTTCTTCTAATACAGCTCGTACTTCTACTGGAGAAAGACGTAAAACTCTGGCAGCTTAGTGTCTGAGTCTTTTGGCCTCCACACCTAGAGCCTACTCCCTTCTTTAAGAAATGGATTATAAGATCCATCTAGTTGCTCTTCTGGTCAATCTTCATTGTCGCTGCTCTAGTTCTATCAACTGATGAGGTCGCAAGCTCTCTAATTGGAATACCACTGAGCTCTCTCGCTCTTTTGCTTGTTGCAAGCTTGGCCAGGGCATCTGCGTAACTATTTTCAGCTCTCAAAAATTGTATGATCTCGTACTGATCTAGGCTCTTTAGTTCTTCATTCAATTTGCCTTGGTACTGAAGAGATTTTCTCCTCTTGCCTTGCAAGCTCCACTTTTGATTTACAACAAGCTGAAAGTCACTCTTGATAGTCAACTTCTTAATTCCTGTTGATTTTGCCATGCTGATTCTTACCAAAAGTGCTTGGCAATGGTAATATCCAGAGGGGCTGAGAAAGATAATTCCAGCTCCAAAAGTATAACTGGTGGAGGATCCATCTACAAATAACTCTCAAACCAACAGCTTTAAGTTGTTGGTGTCGGGTCCTATAGGGGTGAGCTCTGCTATAAAATCAGCTAGAGCTTGCCCTTTGATGGCCCTCCTCGGCTTGTCACTGAGCTTATACTGGCCGAGCTCAATTGACCATTTGACTAAGAGCCTTGATAAATCTAGCTTTTGAAGTACTTGTCTTATTGGAGCATTAGTTAGAACTTTAATGGTGTATTCGGGAAAATTAGAGCGCAGCTTCTTAGATGCTATCACAAAGGCATATGCAAGATTTTCCCTAGAAAGGTACTTGAGCTTGGCGTCATACAAGGAGTGACTTACAAAGTAGACTGGGAGTTGAGATGTCCCCCTATCCTAGCCAAAACTGCACTGATTGATGATTCTAAAATAGCCAAGTATAAAGCAAGAGTTTTCCCATGTAGAGGCTTTGATAATGGTGGGAGAGAAAAAAGGTGTCCCTTCAGCTTGTCAAATGTGACTTGGCACTCCTTTGTTCATTTTAACTTCTTAGATTCTTTTATACCAGCGAAGAAGTGCTTATACTTATCAGTTGATCATGATATGAAAAGATTAAGGGTGGTAACTCGCTCGGTTATGGGTTGAACGTCTTTCATTGTTTTTGGGGCTTCTATGTCTAGGATTGCTTTTATTTTCTCTGCATTTGCTTCGATTCCCCTCTAATTGACCATATATCCTAGGAATTTCCCAGAGGCCAATGTGAAAGAATATTTCTTGCTATTTAACTCCATCTAGTAGTCCTTGAGCACTTGGAACATCCTCTCGAGGTCTTTGATATGCTGCCCTAGCTTGTAGGCTTTTAACAAGCATGTCATCAATGTAGACCTCTATGGTTTTCCCAACCGAATCCTCAAACATGGAACCTACCAAGTGTTGGTAGGTAATTCTAGTGTTTTTCAGCCGGAAAGGCATCATCTTGTAGCAATACAGCCCTTTGTCGGTAATGAATGTATTGTGTTCATCATCATTAGAGTTCATGGGCATTTGATGGTACCCCGAGTAAACATCCATGAAGCTGAGGAGCTCATGACCTATAGTTGCGTCGACCATTTGATCAATCCTTGGAAAAGAGAAGCTATCTTTTAGGCAAGGCTTATTCAAATTTGTAAAACCAATACAAATTCACCAAGTCATATTACCCTTTCTAATCATATTACTCTTTCTAATGAGAACAGAGTTTGCCACCCAGTGAGGATATAGGCCCTCTCTTATAAACCTGTTGCCAAGTAGTTTATCTACTTCTTTGGCTAGAGCTTTATATTTTTCACTATTAAGAGGTCACCTCTTCTGCTTCATCGGCTTATTTTTGGGATCAATGTTGAGCTTATGATAGGCTTGCTTTGAGTGAATTCCCTCTATGTCTTTGTAGACCCATTCGAAGATGTCTAAATTTTGCTTTAGGAGCTGAATGAGCTAGGTCTTCATAGGTTCCTTTAATTCTTCACCAATCTTGAGCTTGATCTCAGGTCTTAAATCATCTAGCTTGATGGTGTGAAGCTTATCTCTAGGGAGCTTGTGCCCTTAAATCCTCAGTTTTGGGGTCAAGAGTGTAAACTTCTAATGACGGTGCTGCCCTTACAGCATAATCCAGGTTACATTCTCGTACTACTTGCTGACCACCTCACATGATGGCTGTTCTATGACTAGTTGGGAATTTCATGACATGGTGGAACACATAGGTTGCTGATCTGAGCTCGTATATGATTGGCCACCCTAAGATAGCATTTTGGTCAGAACGAACAACAATAATGATGAAATCTACTATTATCCTCTTTCTATAGGGCTCATCCCCTAACTCGACGAGATGTGTGATATGTTCCTTAGCCTAAACAAAATCTCCAGTAAGGCCTTAGAACCTAGTCCCATATGGCCTTAGACTCTTTGGGTTGATACTTATCTATTGGAAAGTCTTCTAATAGATTATGTTCAAAAAGCTATTGTTGTCTACCAATGTCTTGTGAATTTTAATTCCTGACACTGGCATGATTATGACAAGGGCATCCATGTGGGGATGCAGTGTGCCATAAGCATCCTTATCACAAAAGGAGAAAAAGCTCGTCTGAGTGGTGGGGGCTCGTATTGTGAATATGTGATAACAATTATGGACTTCTCTCACCAGACCTCACCTTTGTCTTTTAGAACCCTCCATATTGTTATTTTCACTAACAAGCATGTAGATTTTAGCTGGAGGATAGTTTTGAGGAGCTCGGGCATTGAGGTCTGCCTCAAGACGAGCTTATCTGTGATAGCCTCAATCCCACATCGCTTGGGTGAAGAAAAGGAGACCAATTCTTAAGTTCCATCTGACATAAGGCCTTTTGGGTAAAGCCCAAAAGCAAAACTGTGTGGGCTAGACTGAAAACGGGCAATATTATATCAAAGTGGAGCAGGTCGATGGTATTAGAGCAGAGCCCAACCGAAAGTGTGGCCAACGAGGACATTGGGCCCCCTCAGGTAGGGTAATTGTGGCAGCCTCTATCCCACATCGCTTGGGTGAAGAAAAGGAGACTAGTTTTTAAGTTAAGAGATCTACTCCATCTGATATGAGGCATTTTGGGTAAAGCTCAAAGCAAAACCGTGCGGGTTAGACTCAAAGAGGATAATATCATGTCAAAGTGGAGCGAGTCTACAGAAACATAGACCCACTCTGATATCAAACTATAATGCCCCAAATTCTAAATACTCAGAACATTAGTTGAACATTTTCTAACAAGTTTTCAAATAATATGACCCGTAGAAATTAATGATAAAGTGCGGAAATTCCTATTTGGATAAATAATAAAATTTGTTCTACATAAAACCCAACTCAGCTAACATAGAGTTTTGATAATGAAAATTTTAAATAAAGCTGAATTTAGTAAATGTCTGTTCAATATCCACCACCATAAGTGCCTCCGGCTGCAAAATCTGAAAATTTATTAATTTATGAGAGGGGCGAGTATTTCATAGAAACACTCAGTAGGTTTAGTGCATATAACAGGTCAACTTAGATAGCAATAAGACATATAAACATATAACTAAATTCTCAAATACAGTATCTCAAGTCTCAGATAAAATCGTACATTCATGATGCACGTTCTCATGCATTTAATATGCAAGTTCTCATGCTTAAGCAAAATATTCTCATTCTTTGTATAAAATAATTAATCTCATGCATATTGCATATTTCTCATAATTACAGTTCAATGCACATAATCGCCACATAAGTTAACTAAAAATGTAAGTTTTAAATAAATAGCTTTTATAATGAAAGAACCTACCTCAAAGAAGTTTTCGAGCTCTAGCAAAAGTCTTGAAGTCGTCTAACTACACTCGAGCCTTGTCTATCCAAAAGAAATTAAATAATTTAAGTTAGAAATTTGAAAAGTATGGATTTAAATTGTGAACTTTAAACGTTTTGGCTAAAACATAATTCTCAAAACATTTGGGGCTAGAGTAGAATATTTCAAGAATTAAGGGACTAAAATGGATAAAATTGGGGCTAAAATCAAAATAGGAGTAACTGCAGGCATTGATTTGCTTTGAAACAAAGGTTTTGGGCCAACTAGAGACTAAAACCAAAACAAAACATAATAAATCATGAGGGATCTAGGTGCAATAGGGATTCAATCAAATCCCTAACTCAATTCTATTTTTGCCCGAAAAGAAAGCTGAAGTAGAGAGTTCAGTGAGCGAGAGGGAGCAATGGAGGGCGATGGGGTCTGGTTCAAGAATGGAGGTCGCTATGGTAAGTGGTGGGTTTGAAGTTCATTTTTGAGGCAGATAGGTCGCCGTTGGGTGGTGCTACAAGGCACGGTTCGAGTTTTGGCGTAAATAGGCCACAGGTTCAAGCTGTTACAGCCGAAGTTTTGGGAGTTTCCGGCAAGTAAGTTATGGGTATTCGTTTCTAGCTTAAATTTTTGGGTGTGGAGCATTTTGAGCTAAAGGAGCAGCACTGGGGGTGGCGGGTTCGATTCAGTAGTGGCTGTTAATGGCCGGTTGGCATGGAGCGCGATTTGGCAGCGGTCGAACAACGGTGGTAGTCCATTGGTGACAAACTACTTACTAGTTTGAATGAAATAAGAAGAGAGTATGATGAATGCTTCCGATCTGTGGATGTAAAGGGTGAATGAGGCTTCCATTTATACTGTTGCTTGGGGTAATGAGAAAGGAAAATGAGATTAGTTTGTCTATTCTATTTATGAATGACTGGAGAATTGGGACGTGATTTAGGCTGATTGTGGTTTTCTTGCTGAAAATGGTAGATCGGAAG
>CAVNYN010232658.1:0-29325 GCA_963692815.1 Nyctanthes arbor-tristis
TTACTTATGTAATTTGTGAGGTGGTAATACACTCACACCAATAGATGGTATTGTACAACATCCTCTTACGGTACCAGACATTTGGTGCCTAAAACCTACTAGTGATTTCATAATCTAAAATAAATATATTAGTCCCATTTTAGTACTGTACACTTGACATCATACTGTGCCATATAGGATATGGCTATATGACGTGCATCTGAGAAATGTCATGCGGGAAATCACAATAATGTGGTGTACCCGATACACGTCACACGACTGTATGAGACAATATGGTGTCATATGTGTGACGCTAAATCATTTTTAATAAATATAAACCATTTTTGAATTTTGAAATAATTGGGTCATTTAATGAGGCAATATCTTCTTGGTTAAGTCACTTAGCAGTTGCACTATGTAAGACAATATAACTATCATATTATAAAAGACTTTTTAAGAAGGAAAAAGCATAATATTTCGTGTAGAATGATTTATAACAAAATCGAGCACTTGCGTAATAAGTACGAATGGGCGATATAATCTATTTTCATTGACAGTCGCACGTGTAGATTAATACTACGGTCTTATTAAACACTTTCTTAGAGGAAAAATGAGTATAGTGAGTGCAGTGTAGATTGATGTATGACGAAATTGTTGACTCTTGAATTAATTTTCCACTTTAATACATACATTTGACTCGTTGTTGAATTGCCATTCGTTACATATTTTCTTGTTTTTTCGTTGGCAGTCCATTGATTTTGTGAATATCGGATTGTGGATTAGCGGAGTTTCTCATGACTAGCCCCATATGCCAATTTAGTTCCTTTTTTGAAACATATTTTGGTCAAATTAATTAGAAATTACTCGGGCATTCAAAAAATAATAATAATTACTGATAATATTTATGGGCTTCATATGTAGTACACAAATCCCAAACATTTCATAAATTTTTTCATATTATGATATTAATGAAATTATTTGCAGTATATTTATATATGTTCAACTTGACATGATAAAATTTTCAAGATGTCAAGAAGATGATGAAAAGGGGAAATAATTTCTCAATTTGTTTTGTCAAAACGTAAGCCAATGAAGCAGCTAATGTTTTAGGTAGAGAGTCCTAAAACTATGAAAGCTGTGTTTCTTGGCAAGAGCCTCCATTTTCATGGGAACTCTTTTCTGTATTGTTCAAATTTTATCGGATGTCCCTGAAGGGACTCATAGGAAACACAATTTAGACAATGATTAATAATACTCTTGTTTCAAAAAAAAAAAAAAAAAAAACATATAGGTGGCTTTTTCCTAAATTTTCTATAGAAACAGATAGGGCTCTGAATTTGGAGCCCGACCACCAATTACAGGGGTCGGGCTCCAAATTCGGAGCTCAATCTGTTTCTATAGCCGGATCGGGCTTTTTCCCCCCTCTTATTCTATTCAATGTTAATCTAAGGTACGAACCCCTCCTCCTCAACAGAGCTCATTTGTATGAGTGCCAACTAGTGGATGCTGTGATTAGCAAATTTTTCCCCCCACTATGAAAAAGGTCCGAAGGGAGTTATTGATAAGATAGAACTATTTGTAGTTCTTGTACAAATGTAGATAAAAACAATTTTGACCAAATTCTATTCTCTAGTAAAAACAGAAAATGTACGTCTTTTTATTTTTTTTGGGTTCTTTATATCAAAATATAGAACTAAATAAATGTAGTATAGAACTGCATAGTACTTGTGTTTCGTATAAACTGGATGGTTCAATTCAAAATTGAAATTAGGCTCCACCTACAAAGTCAAATAATGTTGGGGCTAAGAGCAAGATTAATGTTAGGGGAAAAAGCTAAGGGGAAAAAATCATAAGGAAAAAACATATTTTTAATAATTTATAGGCGATAAAGTTGGGGGAAAATATTAATTGGACATGTGGCTGTTTTTTATTAGAATCGAAGGGGGGTGTGAGTGGAAGAAAAGAGTATTTTATTGGATTGAAGAGGAGTGAGAGTGGGGGGAGCTAAATGAGGGGCCAAATTCCCCTTCTCCATGACACCTCATTTGTGGTGTTTGGGTTTTCTCCCAACACTGATTGTGCTCTAAATACTTATTTTTTGGGGTCTAAAGAATGGGCAGAAAATTTGGACCTCATTAAACCTTCTCTTCCTTGCTCCTCTATAGAGCACTTCTAATGATAGGACAAAGATGAGGGGGTGGAAACGTAAATTATGGACTAAATCTGGTATGTCCTTGGAGTTTTTTCACCTCAAATTTGTCAAAATTTGAGTTTTTTCCTGTTAACACTATTTAGCATGGTGGGAAAAAAAATCAAATTTGGATTTTTTCCTCTACACTAGAAATGTTTTTACCTTTTCCCTTTACATTTTCCTCTTACATTGAAATTGCTCTACTGACATTTCCAAGCGGCTGCTATTTTAGATCTCCATAATGCATATCTTCAAAGTAGCAATTTGGCATACCACTATACGTTGGAGTTTCAATTTGCAGTTCCGTTTAATTACAGAACTGCCATTTTGAATTTTTTTTTTTAATTCTGCTAATTTGAGTCCTTTCTTTTTGTTTTTTTTTTTTCTATTGTAGCATTATGATCGGTTGAAATTAACATTATTCATTTATATTTCCTTTTCTTTTTTCTTTTTAAATAGTGTAATTCTTGATAACTTAAGGGAAAAAAACATTTCATGATTCTATTTTACTTAAAAACATTCGGCAATGTTTCTAAAATTTTATTTGTGTTATAATAATTAATAAACGAGGATATAGTTAATTATTTTTCAACATATATTATTAGTTATCGAATATTAGAAAACATAGAAAAATATAGTGTGGAAAAAACACGAGGCCTTTTTTAGAGTATATGAGTCGTAGAGGTTAAAAAATTGGAAACTATACGAAAAACCATCGAAATTATCATACATCAAGCCCAAATTAGTTTGTCTTGAATTAGGAAACTTAAATTTTGAATTAGTATAAAGTCTAAAAATTTAACAAATAGAAAGTTCACAAAATGGTTAAGGCATATTGATTTCTTCCGATCTTGCCAAGGTTCGAATCATCAACTCTTCACTAGCCCTTCTTCAATATTTAATTTTTTTATAATTAAAAAAAATCGGGTATCAGGGGGACAACCATTATCTGTATCCGCCCCAATAGCATGTCCCTTTCAGAGCGAGTCTCTATGAGTATCAGGTAATCGATATAAAATTTTCATTCTTAACTAGGGCAATTATTGTGTTGATTTCAAATCCACCATTCTTGATTATGGCATTAACAAGTGGAGTCATATCTCAGTGATGATGATCATAATAATAATCAACAAAACGGAAAATATTCTTCAGTTCCTTCTCCTACACTCCACTTAGTTGGAAACCGCAACTTGGCCCTCGCACCACTTATCCCCCCCCCCCACCCCCCCTTTTTTCCCATGTGGAGAAAGGTAGAGAAACAAATCAAAAAAGAAAATTATAATTGAGGTCCCTAATCATTGAAATATAGTACAAGTAGGTCCTCATCAAGGATTTTCACATGCTTTCTTAACAACCTTTTATTTTCCTAATCCTTAAGTTGTTTAATAAACAAATTTATTTGTAATTCAAACAAGTGTTGTAATAGTTAAGTTGTTTAATAAACAAATATATTTGTAGTTCAAACAAGTATTTTTGTTTTGCAAAAAAAAAAAAAAAAAAGTTCTCACATTTCGAATAACATGTCTCAGATTCGAACTACACCTACTCCCCCCACCCCCACCAAAAAACAAATCTCCCTCTTATATCAAAAGAAGAGGAAAAAAAATTATCTTTATATATTTTTTGTTACAAATAGAAGGAAAGAAAAATAAAAGATAGAAATCATTGGGATTTATATAGTCTAATTGATTGGTATTATGATCCTAATTTCATAAAGAAACCATTTATTCTGGTTATAGCATTTTTTGTTAGTGTCTAACAAATCTGTAATACTCAAAAGAAAAGTCCACAATATCAATTAAAAAGTTTTTAAAAAGTTGTAATTGATTTCTAAAAAAATAAATTTTCTAATGTATTTAACTAATAATAAAATTTAAGTTAACAGAAAAAACAAAAACCTAAACTTCCATAGAAAAATATTTTTCTATTATGGAAGGAAAATGTAACCACGTGATCAAAATATGAAAAACATTTTGTAAAACAAAATATTAGTCAAGCACCATAAAAATATATAGGTTAACAATGTCATTTTCTATAGAAATTATACTTTGTTAGGATTTAAATTTTTGCTTTTTAGTAATTTCACATTTTTTTCATAAGGTTTCCTTTCCATTAATCAAACCATTAGAAAATATTTTATTTTCAATTTAGTCCTAAACTTACAATCAAACACATACTTTAATATTAATAAAAATTAAAAATCTAATTTTACTTTTTTTGCAATCAAAAATCTTATTAGTTAGTATTATACATTTAAAAAATCTTTTCTTCCTTTTCCGAAAGGCTTTAAAAAATCTTATTAGTAGTTATAGTAAACAAAATAATTAGGCATACTTATCTTTTATGATTATCTATTCAAATTTGGGCTGATTATATTTATAATCCACTTTTTATCACTTACTTAAACTGATGATTAACCTCGAAGCAAGAGCCCACCGTTGTGACCCCACAAATTCTCATCCGATTCCATAGCTAACGACTAATGTTTAACTTCACTCGCCTCTTAAACTTTGAATGATGCCATGTAATATGATGGTGATGAGATGTCAGAATGTCGGTCCGCCGATGGAAACTTCACCCCCTCCTTACAGAGCGCAAACTTCCCCGTAACTACACAAGGATTACAATATGGCATATGTCTATTGGTTTTTTTAAATTAAAAATTATTGTTTGTCAAATGTATTTTTAGAGTGTAGTTCAAGTTGTATTATAGTAATTAAATGTTCAAAATTTAGATAGAAAAATCTTTAATTCGAACTACACATAACCTTCCCTAGGGCTGGGCATCCGATCTGGAAAACCGTTAAACCCGACTCAACCGACCTGAATGGGCTAGATCGGGTCGGGGTTACTGTAGCAACCGGGTCGGTTGGCGGGTAGGAAGGTGGAGAACCCGACCGGGTTGAGTCGGGTTCCGGGTTGACTCGGTACAACCCGAGTCAACCCGGTGAACCCGATTTTACATATACTCTTTTTTTTTTTTTTTGCAAAATCATTTTTTTTCTTTTTTCTTTTTGGTTTGTTTGAAGGGACAAGATCTGAAATTCCTTCTTTACTAATTTATTTTTCCTTTTTTGACAATTTCACTAGTCCAATTACATACAAGGATTTCAAAAAAAATTACACACAAAAGATCACACTCAAAACACTCTCCACTCTCAAGAACCCTAGATATGCTCAGATTCAATTCCTCCACCTCCATGTATGAATAACCGCCGCCGCCGCGTCGCTCGTAAGAGCACTGCTTCCTGCTTGTCCGATTATTTTGAAATTTCAAACAAAGTAAAAGTACTACATTGCTGCTCATGAACCTTGAGTCCTTTACCCCCAAATTCAAGCCACACACACAAAGTTAAAGACAACAATCAAATTTAACTCTCTATTTTTCAATTTCCACTACACGAATGAGAGTATTGGACAAACCCGAGGTCGACCCTTCCGTCTCCTTGTGAACCGCTACCGCTGCCGCAGGGGTTCCGCGGCGGGCTCGGGGTTCCGCGAGGCCGCCGCCGCCCCTCTCTCCCTTTGCCGTCTCTTCCTCTCCCCCTCTATTTCTTTAACTCTTGCTTGAAACCCTAAGCCAAAGATCAGAATAAAAATAGGCTTGATATTGGGCCTAAAATTTGGGCCACAATTTTAAGTTAAAAAAAAAAAAATTCAAACCTGGTACCGACCCGATCCGGTCGGGTTAGGTTTACCAGCCAGTCGGACCGGTTTTCGGGTTGGAGAAATAGGACCCGACTGAACTCGGGTCGAGTTCGGGTCCGGGCCAAACCCGACCCACCCAACCCGATGCCCAGCCTTAACCTTCCCTTTACCTCCCTTTTATAAGAATATATATATACACCGTACTATTTGACTTTTGTTAAAAATAGTTTAATAAAATAATGTTACGAGACAATTTGTAGAGTAATTATTTTATTGGTCAATTGTCAAACACAAGGTAAAATTTGCAAAGAAAAATATAAATTTTATTATTAATTATTTTTTATTACTTAACACGGATATTTGTTTGGAAGCCCCCCTTTTCCACATATCCCATCCTATTCTAAAAAGGGACTACTATAATTTTAGTGTCACTTCAATATGATAGTAAATTAGAATAACGATATTCATCCATTACCAATTATGATCATCACACCCATGGGGAAAAATTGAATTGTGCTATTTGAACAAAAAATAGTATAAAATTTAAACAAAAGTGAGACATGACACGATCTTATTTTTCAACACATCACGTCACTTTACATTAATAGTAATCATATGAGTCACTTGTCCTTTTGTCACACTTTTTCCCCCCGCTCTGTCCAAATAGAATTATTAAAAAAAAAAAAACTTAGTACTATTTGAGCGTTCAAGATCACTAATTTTAACAATAATGGGTAATTTCACAGAAGGTCTAAATTTTTTTGCAAAATGTAACAATTTCATCCATAACCTTACTTTTCAACCTCTTCAGAAATTCTCACAAAAGATTCATATAGCGGTAATCGGTCCATTTCAACCATTAAAGAAAAAGAAAATAAGACGGTAAGCTCCCATGAAATCCCCTAAAAAAAAAAGGAAAAGAAGAAAAGAAAAGAAAAGAAAGGAAAGAAAAGAAAAAAAAATTTGAAGAAAAAAATTTTGAAGGAAAAAAGAAAAGTTTTTTAAAATAAAGAAAAAGAATAAAAAAAACTCTTATCCTCTCAGCACTTAATTCACAATTCCATTGAGGCAAATGACTAATGATATATCACAAAGATGACAAGCATCTCAGAACGAAAAAACGCTTGATTGCCACTGACGGGCAAGCCCTCTATATCATGTTTATCAATCCTATCAAACTCTTTATTATTGTCGCATTTTTGTTCATCAGTCCAATCAAACTTTTCATTTAAAAAAAAAACTTGAATTATGGGAGTAGAAAATGAAGGATGGCTAAAGATGCCAATGAATGAATGTTAGAAAACAGGTCTCTCGCTACCGATAAGTATTATCAAAATGGGTTTGTGAGTTGGGTGTGTATGAGAGAGAAGAATATTTATTATTTTTTCTTTTTATTAAAAAGGTAAACCATTTGTTGTTTTTATTTTTTTAAGGTAATTTATACAGAATGTTCTCAACTTTTCAAATATTAATAGATCACTTCTCCAACCTTTATTTCTCGTTCTATGAGTCTTCAATCTTTTAAAAAATTCCTTGTCTAACTCCATGTTAACGGAAATCATTCATTTCCACCGTTAAGTCAAGGGCATTTCTAGTAAAATATAAAAAATAAATATTTTAATTAAAAAATATAAATAGGAGAAGAGGGACTCCCCTTTTGGCTGCAGGAAATAACAGCACTTTACTGTCATTTCAGGCAGCACAGGGAGAGACTCCATCCAAAGGCTACCAGAAATGGTAACACTTGCTGGCTGTTAAAAATGGTAACAGCACAGAGGTAGCAAATGCTGCCACTTCTGGCAGCACGGGGGAGTACAAGAGGCTAGTGGAAATGGCAGTCAGTCCCCCTCATCCCATTTTTCCTTTTTAGCATTTTTTAAATTAAAATATTTATTTTTTATATTTTACCAAGGATACCCCTTACTTAACGGAAGAAATGGATGATTTCCATTACAAGGGACTTGCACAAGATTTCTTAAAAGGTTGAAGACCCACATAAGGAGAAATAAAGGTTGGCGGATATAATCTATTAATACTTAAAAGGTTATGGACGTTATAAGTAAATTACTCATTTTTTATTTGATGTGATAGGTAAAAAGATTATTAAAAGATTATTTTCTTTTTCTTTAATGGTCAAAATAGACATTCCTTTGATAGGACCTTTCGTGGGAAATTTTGAAAGGTTAAGGGCTCTAGAAAATTTTAAAAAAATGATTAGAGACGGAATTGGTAAATTTTATAAAGGTTCGGGACCATTTGTGAAATGTATCCAACAAAAAATTAAAGGGGTTGTATTCAATTGAAACTTTTAAAGACTTTCAAGTATGAGACTTCTTGACTTTCAGAGGCTTTGGAAGACTTTTTCAAACTTTCTTACAGTATTTTTTTTTCAAATTGTACAAAATATAATATTATTGTAAAAAAATATTTTTTATACATACGAGGTTAATAAATTTTGTAAATTTTTGTAAATATCTGTAAATTTTTTGTATATTTTTATTAGGAAAATTTTGAAAATATATGAGGTTAATAAATTAATAATTAGAAAAAAAATTAACAATTATTCTTATTAGAACGTAGATGAAAGAATTTCACATTACGACAACGTAAATAGTATATGAAATAAATTTCTTATTGACATTGCATTACAGTAATCAGAAAACTCTATGATGTATGGTTGAATAATTGAATTGGTGAACAATTGTTAATTCCAAGATAGCTAATAATAATTGTTAACAATTGTTAACATAGATGCACAATTGTTAATTTCAATGCAGAAAGTTAATTCTAAGATAATATGTAACATTCCGCAAGAATTTAACCCTCAATTATGCTTCGTGGTCGTTATTTTTGACGATAGTAGAATAATTGCTTAAATTATATTGAAAGATCTTAAGATTGCCACTCAAATGACAATCAAAGGAAGAATGTGGTTCTTAATTAACATAAATCAAAATACGGCAACTTAATTACAAGATAATACAAAATATAAGGATTTCTTGCACAGTAAATGTGTGAACCTCGTTAAGCCACATCGCCGTTTGGTGTGTAGGGCGACAAATCGCACCACGTGTTACGTTATAATTGGTGGAACTTAAAGATTTATTTAAAAAAACTAAATCCTAACTATTATAATTGGTCAAAGGGGTCCTCAAAGTTTTCTCAACCCGCAAATCATCCTCTCTCTATCCCGAAACATCCTCCAAAAATATTGTAGGACGGAAAACAACCCTAAAGACCCACTAAACACATAGTTTTACACCAGAAAAAGTGCCCTTACCATATATAAAAATATTCTAACTTGAAAAATAGTTTTGATTGGGGAAGAGCGAGACTTTAGATGTACTTTTCTACATTAGAATTATTTAAGTCATCTTTAGGAAATAAAATGGTGAGTAACATGTGCCATGACTCTCCCTCTTTGAAACTCATGCCTTCCTCAAATCTCTTTGGTATTTGATACTTGATTGTGCATAATTACTTCTCATGCTCCTATTGTATTGCTTTGGCATTTGATACCTCAGTGCGAACACTTGTTTTGAGTAAATAACTGTTTCTTGCCTTTGCGTATCACTAGTGGCACTCTCTACTTGTTTGCCTTACTTTGTGGTAATCTTTGTGATATTATGACTATGCTAAATAATCTTGATCATTTTGAATCATTGAATCTTCGTGTCTTGCGCTTACGAGTAGAGGTTAAGCTAGTAGTGTCCCAACTTAAACATTTAAGTGGTTTCCTTTGTGGTATTATGGTCTTTCTTGCATTTCATCATAAGTTAATGTATGTTATTATTCACTGAGTACTTTATACTCACCTCACTTTCCCTTTCCCTCTAACAATCTTCTAGGCGTTAAATTAAAAGCTTTGTGACCAGATCGTCCCAATGATAGAAAAGATACACATATGTGATCAAGATTTCGGTATATGGCCGATATTTCGTTATGGGTGGCCTCAATATTTATTGTAAAGTTATAATAATATGATATTATGTATAATAGTGTTTGACTTGTACTTGTAAAGTCTCGTCTTTAAATTTTGAATCAAGATTTATTTCTCAAATAATTCTACTACCGTTTAATTGTTGATCATACGAGAAAATAAATTAATAAATTTGAGGACATGACATAATACATACCAGAAAATTTATGACATACAATACATAAAGTTAATAATATTCGTTTTCTCCTTTCATGGCATTTTTTCCTTCTTCACAGCACTTTCAATAATCTCACATATGTAGGAGGGATTTGCCATTTATATTTTTCATTAAAACTCTCTAAAAGTCCAAAAAAAATAGTGAAATCCCTTAAAGTCTTTGGACAAATTAAATACCTCAAGATTTGTGTTGTCTGAAAAAGTCTTTAAATGAATACACCCCTTAAATTAAGTCCACTAAATCTATATGGTCGTGTCTTGTCACCAAATGATAAACCAGCGTGATAATATGTTGTAATAATAATTAAATGATGCCACATTCGTTCCACAAAAAGAGCTCATTTTTCCTTCTTCATTCAACTCAAAATATATGTGGCACTTTACTTTTAAAAACCACTACTACAGAAAAGCCAATTAGGCGTCGGTCGTAATCAATTATAGGAGTCGATTTCTCCGTAGATGCATACTAACATACGTATATACTAGGAGAATAGACATCGGTTGTTTGTCGACGCTCAAACCATAAAAAGGCTTCAGTTGTTAAATTAAAATTGACGCCTATTAGCCTGATATAATTAAAAAAATTTATTATAGGCGTAGGTTGTTTTGTAAAAACCGACGCCTATAGTTTAACGAAGGCGCCGGTTTTACATTTATAATAGCCTATATATAAAATATATATTTTTCTTTAATTTTTAAATAATATAGGAGTCAGTTGTTGTGTAACAATCGACGCTAATACTTATATATATATATATATATATATAAAAATTGCACAAATCAAATTTTGCCAATTTTCCTACGACCGCAAAATAGCAAATGCAAGCAAGAAGTAGCCAATTTATATACACCACCACCATCAACAAGTAGCAAATGCAAGAAAAAAGCAGCAGCACCACTACCACCACCACCATCACCACCAACAATTTATATACACTTTAAACCAATTATAACCAACTTGATATAAATATGAATCTACAAATACTACTACAAAATAAGCTAGCGCAAATATGAAACAATTGAATTAACATAAAACTAACCATTAAATATAAACAAAACTAGTCCAAAAATTAATAATTACTATATGACTATATATATACACTCCTCTAATCATCATCATTTTCATAGAAATCTAACTATAATCAATAGTTAGAACCAAAAATCACGCACAATTTTAGAGAAAGTATCCTGCCTATAATTCTCAATCCTCATCTATATTCGATTGAATATATAATCTCATTTCATATGCCTACAAAAAAGAAAAAGAAATATAATTATATTTTGTAATAAGATAAATACAATTTTGGTTACATAATTATTTGTATTCGATAAATATTTATGTCGTATCAAGATATTCTTTGGAACCAGCATATATGGTGACTATTTTGTACATATTTCTCATCACACAGTAGCCATACTCATCAGACCCGGATTGTTGAGCATTCTAAATTTTCGAATGAGTTTAAAATAAATATTAGTAATTAAATCACTAAAATTTAAAACTTCAATAGTTATTGTAATATTTAGAGCATATTTTTCATACCTCGATTGTTTTCCACATGAAACATTTTTTCACTATTTTCTCTGATGCCCACAACGTTTTAAGCACCATAGAGTTATAATATAGACACATCCATATATATAAGTTAAACAAGTTGAAATTAAAAAAAAAAAAGAATAATATACAATAGTTAATGATAATTGCTCACATAGATAACTGCGGAGAATCAGCTGGGTGTCTGAGTTTTCCATCTTCTTTTCTTCCTTCAGCGTGTCATCGTATTTTCTTTGCATCATCTACATTCGCAAACAATCGTTTGAATCTAGGTATTACTGGCAGATACCATAACACCTTTGTCGGAGGGCCTTTCTTGTCAGTACGTTTATCATGGCTGTCTTTTCTCTTATACCGTGACGCCCCACACTTTGGGCACACATGCAAGTCCCCGTACTTTTGCCGATGCAAGACACAATCATTTAGACATACATGTGTCCACTCAATCTCCATACCCAACGGGTACAATAATTTCTTTGCCCCATAGGTCGAGCTAGATGCTCATTATCATCAGGAAGCATGTTTTTTAGAAGTTCCAAAAACCCTGTGAAACTCCTGTCACTCCACTCATTCTTTACTTTCAAATTATACAATTTAAACACGACAGACAACTTTCGAAACTTATTACATCCAGGAAACAATGGCTTTTCAGAATCGAGGAACAAGCCGTCAAAATGTGTGGAGTCTCAGTCAAATCATCTTCTATATCATGCATCATTTCAGCAATCTGGTCATTTTGGACATCATCGTTATTTTCTCTTGCCAGATTAATTTCATCACTCATGTTTACTGTGTTCTCTCCCTGAGCGTTTTCATTGACACCAGTGCTAACCATAGGAAGTAAATCCTCACAATACCAAAATCACTGCGTATAACCTTCGTTAAAACCATATAACTACGATATATGGTTTTACAGATTCTTACAATCGCGGTAGGGACATACAATCAGTTCTTCCCGTTTCCTTGTTCTATTATTCTCTACTAATTTTATAAACTCTTCAACCCCTTTCAAATATTCTAGTGTGATCGGAAGAGCACATATACATCTAACTCTGATCCATATATATCTCACAATCAACCTACGTAAAGATATTCAAAAATGAATTGCTTCTATTTAGAGGGTTATTTTTTCTCACTTATTGAATACATTGATACGTTATTTGCTTTTCTTAATTTATTTGGCCAGTAATACTTGTTAATTACATATTCATTCTCATAGCAATAATATTAATCTATGTATAAATATATTTCCATAAGCTTCAAATCTCAACTTTCATAAATATCTATCTAATTATTCATGTATGCCCAACACAATGTATAAACATATATATTTGTATATCTATCTAAATCATATATATCCATAACAATGTCTATATATATATATATATATTTCGCAAAAATATATATACATATATAACAATATATAACAAAAAATCATAATTTAACAAATTAACAAAAAAAATCACATTTAACAAAAAATATATTTAAGAAAAAATCATAACTTAACAAATTAACAAGAAAATCACATATAACAAAAAATATATTTAACAAAAAAGCATAATTTAACCAATTAACAAAAAAAATCACATATAACTATAAATATATTTAACAATATATCCATATATATATACCCATCTTTACAAAATTTAACAAAAACCCTAAAATTCAGAATTTCTAAATCCAAAATAAATATCTCTTCACACAATAAAACTAATTTTCTCATATAACAAAAAATTCCACAATTTAACAAATAATCATATATTACAATGTATACATATATACACATTTCAACCAAATTTCACAAAAACCCTTAATATCATAATTTCTAGCTAAATCCAAACTAAATCCAAAATCTAAAATCCTAAACTAAATCCTAAATCCAAACTACATCCAAACTAAATCGAAAATCCTAAATCCAAACTAAATTTATTTACCTTTGCAACTAGTATAAAAATCTGGAGAAAAAAGGCAGTGACTTCGCCCGCCGTCCGCCGCGCTGTCGCTCGCTGTCTGCCGCTGCCTCCGATCGATTTTCACCTTAAAGTACCAAGAAATCAGTGGCCATGAACCATAATACCTAAAAATACGAAGAAGATGGAAAATCGAGTGACATTACCAAGAAGTCAAACCCGCCAGCCCCTCGCGTCGTTACCGCAGCCGCCGCTTGCCAGAAGGGTTCTTTAGGTGGAGACATAGAGAATTTGGGGTCGATATGTGGGGAAGAAATTTTCACAAAGTGATTCAACATTGAAAATGAGCCTCAAGTTGCTCTTCAAATGGGTTTTTTGTGCGTGAAAGTTGGTTGAAGTTCAATTTGCCGAATAGTGTTCAAAATGGGTATGCGCAGAATATTTCCATTGGGGTTTTGTGTGTATACTAAAAGGAAATGGGCGTCGGACTCTTAATGGGACCGACGCCTTTGTTATTTTAGGGCGTCAGTCTCTTTATGGGACAGACGCCTAATAACATAAAGGGCGTCGATTCCTATGGGGGAAACTGACGCCCATTATTTAGAATGGCTAAGGACGTCGGTTTTTAAAAAAAAACCGACGTCTATTGTTGAAATTTAATTTCAATTTTGCCACGCATTTTGTTTACTCGTCCCTTCTTCCGAAAACCAACGCGTAAGTCCAATTTTTTTTTTTTTTTTTTTGCAATTCTACAGTAGTGGACATAGTTGAAATACTTACACAGATTTAACTTAATGTTCATTGTATTCAAAAGGTAGTATCATTTAAAGTGAAATATTTAATAAATAAAAAGGTATATTAAGGAAACGATGTTAAATTTTACCTTTCCAACACATTTTTCTTACAATTGAGGAAGTTTTGGGGAGGGATACATACTCGAACCTAACATTTTGTCTTGGTAAGGGCTGTTCTAACACTATTAATTATAGATTTCTTAATATTTGTGAAATTGAAATTGAATTATCTTTATAAGACAGACGTAGCATTTAAATTGTAATTAAGTATACGTTATTCGTTAAATTGGACTTATATATCATTTAGGGCCGTATGATTTTTTATTATTTGAGAATTGATTTGTGAAAAATGATTTTTTTTAAGCAAATGTGTGGTTGAAAAAAAAAATGTCAATTTACGTTTAATTTATTTTAATAGGTGAATCTATGGTTAGAAATAAATTTGAATGAAAGTTGATTTTCAGAAAATCAATTTCACATGGGGCCTTAGAGTGCGTTTGATTGCAAATGATTTTTCACGTGACTTCATTTTTCTCAAAAACAAAGAAAACATTTTTGTATAGAGATGTAGGTTTTTTGTTTTCTAGGTAATTCATATTTGTTCTTGAAATTTTCACTTTCAATCAAACATGCTAAAATTTATTTTCTATAGAATTCAATTACTGGTAATTCAATTGAAAGGCAATTATTTTTTCTGGATAAATTTCATATTTGTAATCAAATACACCCTTATAATGTATGTGATATCATTAATTAACAATAGTTATGATCACTATTAGATACATCATTTCCAACAGAAAAGGTAGATAAAGATAGACGCATTGTTTCAATTTTTCGCCATTTCTTTTTTACTCTTTCTTATATTTTTCTCTCTTTATTTTTCATTAGACATTGTGCAAAATTTTGGAATGGAATATTATAGGGTTAATTTCATAAATCATCCATAGTCTTTGAGTTAAGTATTGGTTGAGTCCCCAACTTTTTCTTCTAACCTCGTCCCTGAACTTTCATAAATTCCAGGAAAGATTCTTCTCGTCACTATTCTGTTAACTTTTCATAAAAATAACCGTTATATTATTTAATTTTTTAATTAAAAAAATTTAAAAATAATAAAAAAATTTAAAAAAAAAAAAGAAAAGGAAACACCTAACCCACCTCCACTCCCACCATTCCCTTCCCAAAAATGCCGGCGACCAAAAAAAGAAGGGCAAATCCACCTCATTTGCTGTCGGAAATGATTTTGCTGTCATTTCTAACAGCATTTTTCTGTCGCCAAGGCTGCCGTCAACAAAAAAGGGGAGGTGAATCCCCTCTCCAGTTTGCTGCCAGAAATGGCAACAGCCATTTCCGATGGCCGCTCTTGAGACGGGAAAAGTGAGGTGGGATGGATTAGGTGTTTTCCTTTTTTTTTTTAATTTTTTATTATTTTTAAATATTTTTTAAAATTAAAAAATTAAGGAGTATAACGATCATTTTTATGGAAAGTTAATAGAATAGTGAAAAAAGGGGGCATTTCCTGCTAATTTATGAAAGGTTGGGGACTCAAGAGGTCGAAAAAAACGTTGGGGATCTCAGCTAATACTTAACTCAAATGTTGGAAACGATTTGTGAAATTAACCCAATGTTATATGACTATTTCTCTCCTCTAGGACACTTTTTACATTGAAAGAATAATGTTATTTATCTAAACTAGAAAATGCTACCTGCTCTAGTTGGTAATTTTTAATGGAATAATGAATGAATGTCGCTATGATCTATGAGTATCCATCCTCCTATGTAAAAATATTAATTAGACTGAAGACCGATTAGTCTCTAATTTAAATAAATAGCACTACTTTTTCACATTAGAGGTCTTTAATATAAATAAATAGCACTATTTTTTTTACGTTATATTAAATAGCACTATTTTATTTCATTAGAGTTGTTCTCATAGATAATAGTACTCGATAAATTATTTTCTAAGTTTAGCATAGATTTCTATGTTGTTTGACATAGGGTTGAACAAATCCACCAAACTGAAAAACCAAACCAAACCAATCGGAGAAAATGGTTTGGATTGGTTTGGTTTGAAAAGTGAAATAGTTTGGTTTAATTTGAGAAAATTTCAAACCTCTTGAAATGATTTGGTTTAGGTTTCGATGTTTAAAAAACCGCTTAAACCGAATTGAACTGATTTTATGTTTTAATTAAAAAATTATTAATGTGTAAGTAATAGAGAAAAAAATATCAAAAGACTTAATTTATTTATGATTATCAATTTCATTGACCGAGTTTGGCACTCTAATAAGGAATTCCTTGTGATAACTTGATTCATTTTAATAATTTAATAAGCTAATTTTTTACTAATTTAATTAATGCCCTTAAAAAAATTTCTGGAGAAATTATTTAGTAGTTAATTGACTATATTTTTCTAAAATTTCGACGTTTGGATGCCTAAACAAACTAGCACTTTCATAGCATATCCTGACAATATCTTATTTAAGGCTTATGTATTATTTGGTTTTTTTTATATGTTACATTTCATTAGTTATATGTTTGTGTTTTAATAAAATTCATAAATTTTTAATGAGTTTGATATTAGTACTATTATTCAAAAAGCATATTAGCATAATAAAATATTTATATTTATAAAACTATCATTTTTTGAGTCTATTTTTATTACGTCAATAGATAAATCGTGATTTAAAACCAAACTAAATCAAAAAATTAGGTTTGATTTGGTTTGAAAAATTAAATAGTTTGGTTTGATTTACAATTTCGCTAAACCAAATCCAATAGTTTGGTTTAAAAATAAATTAAAAACTCGAATCGGACCATGTTGGCCTCTAGTTTGACACATCTAGAAAAATGAAAATTTTATGGTTGCACAAAAGATGAGTCTATCCCAAGTGATTTTAACAAAATCCCACCTAGGGAGATCAAAACGCCTTCCATATTCAACAGCCCGGAAAGACTCAAAATGGACTAACAAACAGGATATTCTCCTTCAAAAAATCATCAGTCTCCAAAACCCATTCAAACTCTCCTTCCACTCCAAGATCCTCTCCAATGGAAAATTATTCATACAATTCTTATCCTGAATCGGGCGATTCATCCCCTCGATCCCGAGAAATCGACTTCGAAAACCCACCGCCGTGGGAAGATGGGCAGAACAATCCTTTGCCCGCTAATTACAAGGTCAAGTTCATGTGCAGCTATGGAGGAAAAATCCATCCCCGGCCTCATGACAATCTCTTGTCTTACATCGGAGGCGAGACTAAAATCCTTGCAGTTGATCGGAATACCAAATTCAGTCCTCTGCTTTCGAAGCTTGTTGCTCTCTGTGATAATGACAACATCTCGTTCAAGTATCAGCTGCCAGGTGAAGATCTGGACGCTCTGATTTCGGTTACTAATGATGATGATTTGGAGCACATGATGCATGAGTATGATCGCCTGTATAGGGTTTCGCCGAAGCCGGCGAGGCTAAGGTTGTTTGTCTTTTCGAATCCGCATGGGAGTATGAATTCTTCGAGGAGTTTTGGGTCCTCCGAAGAGGCGAAATCGGAAAAGGAGAGGTTTGTGGAGGCGTTGAATACTGGTCCCGTACTCACGGCACCTCCGCCCGCAGCTGCATCGGCCGTGGCTGCGGCTTCTCAGCCGCAGACGACGACGACGAATACTAATGTGGATTTCTTGTTTGGGTTCGAGAAAGGGAATGGAGTGGCGTCTCCACAGCCAGTGACAGTGGGAAAGGTTCACGAACCAGAAGATCCTGTTGTTCCGGGTTTAGAGGAGAAGTTGATCGGATCGGATCCGATCCAAAAGCACATTCAAGATCTACAGAGGCTGAGGCTTGAAGAGCAACAAGGAATTTACAGGAGAAAGAGCGATGATAATATCACCGGGGGATTCACCGGCGGTGAATACTACAAGCCGCCGGAGAAAGTATCGCCGGTAACTGTTCCCGGAGGCGTGCAAATGCCTTCTGGGAGATCGGACGGAGAAACAGGTAGCTGGAGGGGTTTACGCGGCAACTGCTCCCAACACAGAACAACCAGTTTACTTCATCCAAAATCCAGCGAGTGCATACCATGCATCGCCCATGGTGAGACCCGTGACTGGCCCTACCGGCCAGGGCTATTACGCAGTCCAAAGAATGCCGCCGCAGCCGGCGGAGGTGTACCGTGACCAGCAAGTTCAAAGAATGCCGTCGCAGCCGGCGGAGTTCTACCGTGACCAGCAAGTTTACAACGTCATGCCAACGGTTCCGGCACCGGCACCGGCACCGGCAGCGGTCCCATCCATGGGGGCAGCGCCACCGACAATGCCACAGCAGAAAGTAACTGGGTATTCCGAAGGCTACGGCATGGTAAGGCCCACAACAACCGGCGGAGGTGGCGGCGGTGGTGGAGGAGGAGTTGGCCTGCTGACTGATGCGGGTTACACGCAGTTGGCTTACGACGGAGTGGGGAGGCAGGTTATGTACACAGCGGGAACGGGAGGAGTAATGGGGTCGCCACCACAAGTTCAACAGGCTCAATTTCAAGCAATGACGGCGGCGGCGGAACTGAGATCCGCCGGCGGCGTTGAATCTGGAAGTAGCAGGGGTTAAAAAATCTTTTAAGGTTTGTTGTTAAGCAGATTCTGAGTGTGATTATCGTTATCATCATGAAATTATTATAATATAGGATTTGGTTTATGGGAAATAAAATTCGATGTCTATTAGAGAAGAATTGTGTGCTTCTGCACTTATTACTCTGTTTACATTAGCTTTTATCTGCAAATCTTGCTAATAACTACTATTAACTCGAATACAGTTCAAATTAGCCGAAACTCCATTAACCCTCTTTGCTACTATGCCCTTTTTGGTCGTGGAAGTCAAGTTTAAGATGAAATTAAAGTTGGAAGAATTGGAGAAGGCCAGAAAGGATAGCAGATATTTAGACCTTTTTTTTTGTATGAATAGGGAGAATAAAACCTTAATTACATTCGGATCATAGGTTTGGGAGTCCCGCGGTCAAATCAACTTTAGATATGGAAACCGAGTGTTTCGTGGTTTAAAAATGTCGAATGTCATCTAAATCATCATTTGTCAGGACTCTTCTTAGGCGTAAGTTCCTTGGCTTAAACAAGGCATTTAGTGCATGTCAAGTAGGCGATGGCATTGCTAGTCTACATAGTCATGATGAAGTAATGGCGGATGAATTAGTAGAATTTGATGGAGTTTACAATTGCTTTCTGCAAAATACAAACCTTTAATAGGATCGTGGTATCAAGTGGTTCTAGCTATAATGATTAATGATGGGAGAATCATTTGGAAGTTCTTAACTACAAGACTGTCTATAAGAATGGATATGTGTAAGGGTTAACTTCTCAAATCGTCTCTAACCTTTGAGTTTAGTCTCGATTTCATCTTCAATCTTTGTTTTGACACCCCTACAGCTTCTAATTTTTGAAAATACAGACAAATCGTCCCTATTTTTACTGTTCTGCAAAATTTTTATCAAAATAACAATTATATCCCTATAAACATTTTAAATTTTTTTAAAAAGTTAAAAAATAATAAAAAACTACAAAAACCCGCCCCACGTCCCCCACCCGCTACTAGTAATTCAGGCGGCCAGCCGCCGCAATGGTTATTCCAACAGCCAAAAAAGCTTGGGGTGAATCCTCCCAATTTTTTTGCTTGGAACGGCAGCAAAATGGAGAGATTCACCCCCTCTATGTTGCCATTGTGGCAGCATTTAAACTTAGAAATGGGAGGAGAATCCCCCCATTTCTGCTGTCAAAAAATGGCAGAAAAGTTGCCTTTTTCTGGCAGCAAAAATGCTGCTGGAAATGGTAGCGAAATCGCTGCCACACCTGGCAGCATTTAAACTCATAAATAGGGGGTGAATCCCTCCATTTCGTTGCCATTTCCAATAGCGAAATATGGGGATTCACCTCCATTTCTGCTACTACCGCTTTCTGGCATGAGAAATGTTACCGGAAATGACAGCAGAAATGTTGCCAGAAATCGCTGCCATTTTCGACAGCATTTAAACTCAGAAATAGGGGGAGATTTCACTGTCGGAAATGGCAGCAACCCCCATTTCTGCTGCCAGAAAACGGCAGCAATGGCACCGGAAATGGCAGCGACCCCCATTTCTGCTGTCAGAAAACGACAGCATTGTTGTCATTACTGCCGTTTTCTGGCAGCAAAAATACTGCCGGAATCGCTACCATTTCCGGCAGTATTTATACTTAGAAATGAGGGGTGAATCCCTCCATTTCGCTGTCATTTGTCATTCACCCCCCATTTTTGCTGCCAGAATGCTGCCGTTTTCGAACAGCAGAAATGCTGTTCGAACTGTCAGAATGGGAGCACAAAGGGGGATGAATCCTCCCCATTTTGATGCCCCGAGGATTCACCCCCCCTTTTGGTCGTGGGAATGGATCATTCCGACTGCCTAAATTACTGACGGCGGGGAGGGGGACGTGGGGTGCGGTTGGGGTGGGGATAGCGTGGGTGGGTTTTTTTAGTTTTTTTTAATTATTTTTAAACTTTTTTAAAATAAAATTTAAAATGTCTATAAAGGTATAATTGTCATTTTGATAAAAATTTAGTGGAACAGTAGAAATATAGACGATTTCTGTGTATTTTTCAAAGGTTGGGGGCCGTGGGGGTGTCAAAACAACGGTTGAGGATGAAATCGAGACTAAACTCAAAGGTTGGGGACGATTTGTGAAATTAACCTGATATGTTATTGGATTCAAGTAAAGAAAAAAAAAAGGGGATATATGTAATAGGATTCAAGTACAAAAAGACTCACATTAATGGCGGATAACATATCATGCTACATTTATCTTTTTGGTATTGTAATATTACTAGAAATTTAGCGTTGATCAAGATCAAATAGATATATGAAGTAAGAGTAGTGTTTAAAAACTCCAGGTAGGTTTTATTATAAAACCCCACATCCTATGTGTTATATATATATATATATATATATATATATGCACGTCAAATGGATTTAAAATACAAATAACCTACATCAATGTAGGCTACATGACGCGGGAGGTGTCTCTAAACAATTTTTAAACATTTTCTCGTAAAGTATATAGTCTCCAAAGATCCTCCTGACTCTGTAAAGCCGAAATAGACAAATTTCACTTAACTAGTTGAAAGGAGAAAAGGTAGTATTGTTTTAACATCATATCTTATAGCACTATATGGTGTCATATTACATAGCATGTATCGAGATACACCACAAAACTATATAGTACTATATAATGTTATAAAGATGGTGATAGATATTTTTAGGAGAAAAGAAGAAACTAATTAATCATCCTTGTTTATATTATAATAATTAAAGTTCTAAGATGGTGCGTCTTTGATACTGATGGTATGGTATATATTAAAATACGCATCATAATAACTTCGTTTTAGAATTCTTTGACTCATTCCAAACACATTCCTCAACTTGTAGCAACACAAAGCAAAAAGTCATCAAGTTCTATTATGTGTCTATTTGAACAAAAAGACATTCAAAACTTTAAAAGAAAAATATTAACGTTACTAATTTTCAACAAATCATATCATTTTCAAATCAATAACAGTCATATAAACTACCTGTCTATGCGGAAGGTGTCATTATGATATCTTCTGTTTCATTTAGCGACATGTATATATGTCATATGAAAATTGAAATTTCATATGCCGTTTATACAAGTATTCAGTTGGGACTACAGGTACCATAATTGTACCCATATCGAGTGTTAAAAATTTTTTGTATAAAATCATACCATACCATACAATGCACATACTCTAATATTCCTTGAATCTTCAAGGGAAACGAAATGCATCATGAGTGGTGGGTAAATGACCACGACCACCACCTAAGGACTAATAACAAATAAAGTTTTTGTTTGGAGTGGATTCTAAAAATTCTTTTGGTGGTCATTTCTAGAAAAATCCTTGATTCTTGGAATGATGGTCTCTTGATAAAAAGTTAAGCTCAAAAGCTAGGAACAACGTAACACAACTTTAAGACTATTTGATGAAATAAGACATATCTGAAACTGAAAAGCCATATTCAGATATCCCTTTCGCTATTAGAGACCATATAGTCTGAGGTTGACATGCACAAATATACACTTATTATTTAGACTTGATAACACATTAAATTAATTAAATAAATAAAAGTGTCGAACCAATGTACATTAGCCAAAGCATAGAAGATGAGATAGGGGATAAGCATAGCAGCTGGCATTTCTATAGACAAGTGTACAATTTCTCGCCATCAAAGGCCCCATACCCCATTGACAATCTTCTTGATCAAGTTTTTCTTTTCTTAAATTTCCTGAATACACCACCAATTTACCGAAAATGATATATAATCTCTAAACATCTAACCACATGAATAGCGTCAAATACATGTGTAACTTGCGTTTAGACATACCATATCAGTTGACAATAAGGTAACGTGAATTGCGTGACTAATACAGTTTATTCAAATTCACATTATGTACATACCTGATATCTATATATATTAATTAAATGAAAATAGCTGTGGTAAAATTTGACTGCAGTTTTCTTGCCATTTTTCATGGAAGTATGGACAATTTGGTATTTTTGTTTTCAAATATAGTAATCAGTGCGGTAAATGCTTTTTATATCTGTATATATATATATATATCCATTTTTTAAAATTTTCTATTTGAATTATCTTCAAAAGTTTTGAGTTATCTCATCTTTATAATTTTATATTATCTTCATAATTATATCTTTAATTATTTTATATTCATTTTTTTAATCTTCCTTTCATTTTCATGAAAATCCAACAATCAAGAGGAGTTTTATTTAATGTTTTGAAAGTTGATTAAGATATTATCATACTATATGGATATGATACACATAAAAAAGTTAATATAATTGTTCATTTTTATGAATTAGTTATTTATATCATACAAAAAAATAATTATGCTTACAAAAAAAATATAAGTATTAATAATTAAAAATTTTGAAAATAAAATTAAGAAGAAGGAACTATCCGTCTATGTAATCTTCTTCTTAAATAAGTATATGATACCAAGTTTTTCAACTTTTTTTAACACGTGTTGGCATATAATTTCTCAAATCTTTATAATAAGTTAGATTATTTTGAATTATTCTTTCCGTATATCGCATGAGTGAAAAATCTAGTAATTTATAACGTTAGACGTATGGAATTACATAACTTCCCACCAAGTTACACATTCCCTACTTTATTGAGCCCATCTTTAGCTATTTGTAGCATTGATCCTTGACCTATAGACATAAATCTCTTTAACATAAAATGATATATGCCATTGATCCTCCTGCTTTGCTATGAGATTATCTACAATTTAATCAATTTTGAACTTGACCAAGCTGCTTCTTGATTTGGCCATAATAGTTGGAAAGAAAAAAAATAATGTTATTTATCTAGACTGGAGACCGATTTTCTAGTCTCTGATTTAGTTGTTATTTTTTTATTGGCCGTTAAATAAAAGAAAAATCCTAAGAGCAAATAGAGACATCTTAATTAATAGCATCACTTACCAAGAGGAAAGGGAATAAAAAGCGATTGCCAATAGCGGGGAGCATAATGGAAGCGACGCCAATGTGTGAAAACAGGATTGTTGCTACTAGTGAAGTTTTGGGGGGAGAAACTATACATATTCGTGTTCAGGATTGGTGTGCTATTTGAATAGGATTCTGATTCAGATGGATTGGACTTTAGTGGGTTGAAAATAATTGAAGGGCAAGTGACTGTCATGGAGATTAATGTTTTTTTTTTTTTAAATTTTGCCTATGACTATGATTATCAATTAATTTCACACACCATAGGAGAATCAATTGACAATTTGTGTAAAGTTTATACAACTCCTAACCACTATACAAAGTATAGTCATATATATATATATATATATATATATATTTTAAAGAAAATGGAATACCAATTTAAGACTCAAACAATACATCAAGGATCAATCAAGAAGTCTTCATTATTTTATTTTTATTATTATTAGCGCAATTATTCTGCCTCTACAATTTTTTACAAATGCATCACATTTTAATCATATTAATGTCTTTAATTTTGATTCTTTTTACGTTTATATCCTTAACACTTTTGTCACGTTCTTTTCCACAATTTTCTATAAATTACTATTACTTCTTGCCTCAAACAACGCTTTCTGTCCAAATTTTTCTGTAACACACTTTCAAATGATCAATAAAAAAATAAATAAATAACTACACTTACGTATTTCTTATATTTTAACTAATTCAATAGATTTAGTCACTTTCTTAACTAAATTTCTGTATGAAATGTTTTATTGATAACATTATATGCTAGACTGCTAGTTAAGACTGCTAGTTAATGAAAATTTAAAGATAAAAATTTTATAACAAAAATGTGATGGACTGAAAATAAGGGAAATTTCTAAAGAATCAGGGGCTGAGTTGTTTATGGAGCCCGGTTTTCAATGAAATGTTTTCATGTAGTGTGTGTCCAATGAAGTATTAGTCTGTGATTGAAGACCGACTTCTATAAAGAATTCGATCTTATTTCCAGGTGGACTGTGAAAATAATTGTATATTTTATTATTTATATACTTATTTGATTGAGTATCTTTTGGGACCCACCGATTCTACCAATTTGACAATTGTTTACTCAATCAAACACCAATTTGTCCCAAATTTTTTATAACAACGTTGGTAGATGGCGTGGCGCCAAACCATATATGCGTGCGGGGGAGTTGGTTACGAGTCTCTGTCTCCTTATATTTGACTGTAATGTACCCATCAATTTCAATCAACACACAAGGGGGCATGAGAGGGTGTACAGCTGGGAAGCTACAACCAATATTATTCCTTGTTGGACTAATCAACTCCAATTTTGCTTCATCATTGCCCTCGTTTTACTTTGTCCCGCTAAGAGTACTATTAATGTTGGAGCACAAAATCTAAATTTGAGTTTTTTCTTCCAACAAACTCAAATAATGTGGTAGTTTTGAAGTGAAAAAAGTTATCTTTTTGGAGGGGCCAAATGAGGGGCTAAATTTAGCCGCTCATTTGGTTTTTTTCCCTTTCATTGATTGTGCTTCACTTCTATTCTAATCCAATGAAATTTCACTATGTGTCCAATTTATATTTTCCCCCCACTTTTTCCCCTACACATTATTTGGAAATAGGATTTTTCCTCTTAATTTTTTCCCTTGGGCCTTTTTTCCCTTGGCTTTTTTCCCCTACATTAATCTTGCTCTAATGTAACAGATCAAACGTTGAACTGTGTTACACTAGAAAAGAGCCTCATTCACTTGCTACCTGTTTTCCCCCTATATATGTTCTCCTAGGTCTTACATTTCTTTGTACATGTCGTGTTATGATGCGATACCTTCATTTACTGTAATGCAATAAGAACTCAGGTAACCTGGGTTTTGTTTTAGAATCAGCTGGTTTCATAAAAGACCTAATCTCATAATTTGGTAGAATAAGCAGGGAACGTGGAAATGATCAAAACCCTCCCGTGTCGCCTTTTTACACTACAAATCACACATGGGTTCTTGTGCAAACAGAGGACTTATATGTAAGTCCATGCCATGTAATTAAAATGTGAGGTGCATGATACGTCATGTAAGTCGGATGTCTCCGTAACGGTGACACTTGGTGTCTCTAGAACGAGATTATGAGAGAACATGTAGCAGCAGTTGTAGATGATTGCTATTAATTTTTTTTTTTTTTTGAATTGCATCACGTGGTGCTTTACCTCAAAGTGGTAAATAAGATCGACTATACCACAAGTATATTTATGGAAATTTCACTATTTCCACTATTTTCGGATGGTTATAAGCATGTCTTTTAAGTCCTACTTATAATGAATATGAAAATTGTATCAACGGTTACCAGTTATGGGGAAAAAGGTCCCCAGTTATGGTGGTTGAGTTCGGGCTTTGATGCTTTTAAGCTTATTTCGACATATTTTTGAAAAATTTCAAGTTTACTTCGGTAATTAATTACCCAGGTTAACAAATCAATTCTATTTCAAAATAAAATTGGATTTCATAAAAATAAATGGTGGAGACTTGTGTAATACATATGAATTTCATGAAATATGTAAATATGATCAATTTAAACAAATTAAATTTTAAAATAGAACTAATTTCCTAATCTGCGCAATAAATTTCAAAATTAGTAGAGTCATGCTGGCGAAGGCCTTATATAAGCTAAATTCATAACCAACATTTTGATCATATATTTGGAGAGAATAAGTCATGCACACAATGGTGATGCCACCAATGACTAAGAGAAAAAGAAGCCTGAAAATGCCCATGTTAGCTTACTATTTCTATTTCAAAATAAAAAAATCTAGTTAACTTAATCATATTATGTGACATTCATATGTATTATATAAATATTAATAACCACTCATCTCTACTCTTTCCACAATATAACTAGTGACATCAGGAGCAAGCAAGACAAGGGGCGATAGGTCGAGAGCGTTCTTTAACTAAATTTATTCCTAACTACTTGCGAATAAATGAAATTTAAAATTCCACCATGCGAGTAATAAATAATTTTTTCTTTAAATATATTATGGAAAAATGAGGAGTGCTATTTGTACATATAAGATGTATAAAATTTATACACATTCATGTTGTGGAAACTAAATTTTGGAGCTTAATAAAGTATGTCTACCTTTGTATGTGATAGATCTGCATATAAATATATATGTATAAACAAGTAAGCACATAGATAAATGACATATATATACATACATATATATATATATATATGTATATCTATGGCTTATAATACGAAAGATAATATGAATATGTAGTGCTTGGAAGTCGAGGTTTTAATGTAAAGGTTTTTCAATCACTTGATTTGGTTAATTAGTAAAATATACCTATTAAAGTAATTTGAGGTATTCTTTGAACCTTATTGTTAATCTAGATTTAATTGTGCAATGTATTTAAAGAGGAAGTGCAAACAAAAAACTAGAAAACAAAGTTTGTTGTATTATTTACATTTTATTGAAAATCTAATTGTAATGATGCAAAAGCGTTTGCACTGGCAAAGACAGGGGACCTTCGCCCAGGCCTGTCTCCGCCCAAGCCTTGTAACAAATAAAAAAAAAATTTAAGGGCCGGCCCAAAGATCTGTAAAATTGGGCTCGGAAGAAGTAAATGGGCTGGGGTTTTGTTTCCACAAAATAAATAAATAAATAAAGATAAAGATAAAAGGCCAGCCCAATAACTAAAGTAATGGAACGAAACTACGAAAGGCAGAAGGGAAAGCAATAGAATCGAAAGCAGAAGGGTGAAGGCAGAAGCTCTCAAGTCCAGAGGTCTGTGGCACTGCCGCTATGTGAAGTCTGTGTCTGCAGCTCCAGGCCGGCGACAGTTTGGACGACCCAGGCGACCGGCGGAGGAGAGGTTGAGCCACTGGGGAGACATGGGGCCTTCCTAGGACCCGGCCCAAGCCTGTCTCCGCACAAGCCTTAACAAATATTAAAAAAAAAAAAATTTAAGGGCTGGCCTAGGGATCTTTAAAATTGGGTTCAAGGGAACTAAATGGGTTGGAGTTTTGTTTCAGCCAAAAAAAAATAATAATAAAGAAAAAAAGATAAAAAGGCCAGCCTAATAAGTAGAGTAATGGAATTAAACTACGAAAGGCAAAAGGGAAAGCAGCAGAATCGAAAGCAGAAGGGCAAAAGCAGATGCTCTCGAGTCTGGAGGTCTGTGGCGCTATCGCTATGTGAAGTCTGTGTCTGGAGCTCTAGGCTGGGGACAGTCCGGACGGCCCAAACGAGCGGCGGCGTCAAGGTTGAGCAACGGGTTTAGCTTCAATCAGGTAAGTTTTATACTTTTATTCTAGCCTTAATTCCTAAATTGATTTTACCCTAATCTAAGCAACATCTAAATTCCAAATTTATAGTGTCATACCCCTCGATAATTAAATCCATTGATTAAAGTTTTATTACTAAATGAATTTGTCGGAAGCGTTATAAATTTCTTTTCACAACTTTTGTCCAAACTCGAGGGGCACGACTTGCCAATAACCCTCTTTTATTCCTTAGATGAAGTAGTATTGTTTGTCGTCTTAATTAGTTTTAAGTGTAGTATTTGTATAAAGAACATGAAACACGATATATAAAAGTCACTTTATATATATATTAAAAACCGAGCACAAGATTGGGAAACCCTTACAAGTAAAATTAGGATTCCACATCTTGTGTCAAAACTTTCCACAAAAGCCAAGTTTTATTTAGTTAAAGTGGCTTCCATACACATAGTGAGACATCATATCTATACCTTAAGAATCTTTTCCGTCTCAAAATTTACTACCCGATTAAACTTAATCGTTCTTGTAACAAATTTCTATAACTGATCAAGAAATTGACATACATTCGAGTAATCGTCAACTAAACCAAAAATGTCTTCAAATTCATATAAAATGTCTCGAGTAGACATTCCATTATGAAATTATTCATCGATTACTTATAGTTGAATATCAAAACCAATTATTAATTTGAAGATATCACTATTTCAAATAGAGAAATTTCACGGGATGTTACAATCTACCCCCCTTAAAAGAATTTCGTCCTCGAAATTTAAAATTACCGGTAAATAATTCGGGATACTGCTTTCTCATATCATCTTCTCGTTCCCACGTTTCTTCTTCCAAGATTTCACTTTTCCACAGTTCACGAACGAGGGGTACTTCTTTATTACGCAATCTTTTTGTCTCCCGCATCAAGATTTTCACAGGTTGTTCTTCCAATGTTAAGTCAGGTTGTATGTCAGAAGGTGTTTCTGACAGTACATGAGAAGGATCTGGCATGTACTTTCTTAATGTTGAGATATGAAATACCGAATGAATCCGACTCATTCTTTCGGGCAATTTCAATTCATAGGCCACTTCTCCAATTCTTCTTCTTATTTCAAATGGCCCAATGTACCGAGAAGTCAATTTGCCTCTTTTTCCAAAGCGGAAAAGTTTCTTTATTGGAGATATTTTGACAAATACTTGATCTCCAATCTTAAATTCCAATGGCTGTCGTCTTTGATCCGCGTAACTTTTCTGACGGTCTTGTGCGGCTTTC
>CAVNYN010232665.1:0-32503 GCA_963692815.1 Nyctanthes arbor-tristis
CCAAAAAAATTAAAAATCGAGTTTTGTTATTTTTTTAGGCACGTTTCCATGTGATTCAAGTTTAATAAAACTAAACAAAGAACTTCAGTTGAGAGAGAATTTTTGAGTGTTTTGAGTGAAATTGTAAAAGGAAAAACAAACTAATAATAAAGAATGAAAATGTTGTGATCTTAAAATGAAAAAAAAATTGGTAAAAAAAAAAAAAAAAAACCGGGTTGACCGAGTCGGGTTAAGCGGGTTGACCCGGGTTGGACCGAGTTGACCCGAAACCCGACCCGACACTGTCGGGTCCTCTCTACCCCAACCCGTGCCGACCCGATTGCTACAGTAACCCGACCCGATTTGACCCGTTTCGGGCCAGTAGAGTCGGGTTCATCGGATTACCGGATCGGATGTCCAGCCCTATTTGAGTCTACTTTGCTGATTAGATTCAAAGATTTTTGAATAAATAGTATTTTGAATTGCAGCGCGTGATCCCGAAAAAGAAAAGAAACAAATATGATTCTTAAAGAGGCAACAAGGAATGTAAAAACTTCATACATTGAGTCCCATATGTTGACAATCGCCAATCGGTGAACCAATTACTAATTTATTTTTTCATTGATTTAATTTATAAAAAGTAGAGTTAACGGATGACGGTGTCAAGTGTCAATTACTGACGTTAAAATACTTCTGTACAACTATTAACATTTTGATTCCCTTGTTATGGTCGACTCAGCTCTTTTCAACCAACAAAGTTACAAGTCGCGACAAAAGGGAAAGAAAAAGGGCAGCAAATTATTCTATATTTTATTTAATTGTACTAATAATGTGACACATATATAAAGACAATTATTGTTATATTTAAAAAAAAAAAAGACAACTATTATTATTGGTCTTAAAAGCTACGTGTCCATACTTTGTTAAAGTGTCTTTTTTAATCAGATGAAGACAGCGTGGTTAATCACTACTATATTGGCCACGTCAGGTGAAAATTGTGTTAAATAATTCATGCCGTCTTGGAAACAGGTTTACTATTCGGATGGTTTAATTTAATGCTCCGATCCTAATTAAAGAGAGCTGATTAATTTAGTGAAAAACACAGCAAGTATATAAGGGTATTATCACATGGGATCTAGTCTAGTAGTGGAAAAACTCGAATTATTTTAAATTGGGACTTTTAAGGACTTTCAAATATTTTAAAAATTTAAACATATATTAGTATATTCGATATGATTAAAAATTTTAAAAGTCACCGAATTTTTATTCAATACTTTCTTTAAAATCCCAATAAGTTTGGAAATATTTAATTCGTGAATGTAATTATTAGTTGAAATCATTATTATAACTTTACTAATAGGTTCTGCTCAATCTTTAATTTTACATATATATACATTTTAAATAGTTTATTTATGCTCCATTATGTGGGTCAGTGGACAGTATATAAATAAATTCACTTTATTTATTTAATTAATTAATTACTTGTCAATTTTCGAGCAGAAATAGAATGTGATTTTATCTTTGTAATGTAATACAAAACCCTTTTTATGAGATCACGAGCAATCATGAATATACATTCTTTTAATATTCAAATCAAATATTATATTCCAACACATTTAAATCTTAGGTCTTACAAATGAAGATGCATGGCTAAAATGTGACAATTGTTTTAAAATATAGAGCCGTTGAGCAAACAGCTCGGCATAGATTGGATCGGCATAGAGCCGTTGTTTTTATTTTTTTGGTTTTTTTTTCTTTTTTGAAAAGAGGAATTTTATTCATTGGCATAATCAAATTGGAATACATCATCAATCATTATAGGAGGCAGATGAAAAAACACATTAAGACCTAATAAAGAACCAGCCACTCGAGCAAGCGCATGAGCTACTTAGTTCGCAGATCTCTTAACACATGCGAACTCCATGCCATCGAGTTCTAAAACCAAAAGTTTACAATCATCCAGAATCAAACCAAAATGAGACAAATCAATATGCGTAAAATGAAGGGGCTTAAAGACTACCAATGCATCCATTTTCACCGTGACTTGATTGATATTCATTCAATTAATCCAAGCTAAAGCCTCACGGATCCCCATTAATGCAGCCAATTTCGCTTCAAACAAACCCATGTTCTTAACTACTTTAGCACCCAAGAATGTTGGCCATTCGTCCCCCATTAAAATTTCATTCTACTCCCGTTTTTGCTTTAAACATTTATTGTTTTGAAGTACAATAACAATCTGCAGCATGACAATGCAAGTGCATAGAGATATATACATCTTTTTAAAATACAGCACACAAAAATCAATAATACAAACCCTTATACATGAGACTAAAAGAAATTAAACTCATGTTATATGCATCTCCAAGATATAGAATTATCCATTATCAGTGGCCAATATATAGATTCATCAAATATGTTATCATACATATACATTGAGTTTGTATATATCTATAATTAAAAAAAAGAAAAAACTGCTATGTATCATATTCTCCTTTTGTCTCACAAACATAATCTTCTTCTTCTTTATTCTTTTTTTCCCTTTTTTTAACCTTCGTTTGCTTTCTTTATTTAATTTCTTAATCTTGTAATATACCCCCATATATATAAGTCTATGGTATCTTTTATTGTATTTTCCCCGCCAAAACTATCTTAAATGAAGTCATTTTAGATTTTTTATCACGTCTCATGTTAAAGGAGAAATCCTACATTGATTAAATAAAAAAAGATAAACCAATATATAAAGTACTTGAGTTATTCCTTTTAACAGATTAACCTTTTAAGAAGGAAACCCAACTTTTAACATGGTATCAGAGCCCATCAAGATTAAACAAGCAATTTGATTCAATTAAGACTCAAATAACACACGGATTTCAAGATTGGTATCTTAGGGGTATGTTAAGGGTATAATTCCCACATCGATTAAATTAAATATATATATATATATAAACCAACATATAAAACACTTGGGCTACTATTAACATGTTGACTTTTTAAGATGGAACCTCAAGTTTTAATATATTAGGTAAATTCTACAGTAAATTATAGATTAATATTTCCTCTTTTTTTTTTCAATTACGTAGAAATTATGATTCTTATCTATTTTTATTTTCAAAAATCTTTTTAAGAGGTTTTGTAAATCCTTTTCAATTTTTTATTTTGCTAATCGACGGTTTGGATCTCAATTTTAAGATTTCTGTACTATATGTATATCTTATTTTATTATATATTTTGATGGATTAATTCAAAAATTTTTAATTTTTTAATTCAATTATATATATATATATATCTCCCTTATCTCAGAAGTATTTCGTAATTTGTATTAGACTATTTCTTTTTTAGTTGATGCATTAATTTTTAATTATTTTTATATACTTTTAAATCGAATCTTAGGTTACTTCTTTTACATATAATAAATATAATTTAATTAACGTTTCATAGTTTACAAAATTCCTCTCACGGTATAGTCACACAGAAAAATAAAATATTTAATTTCTTGAGGTCCAAGAATAACAATGAGTTGGGCCGGGATTTGGGTATGCTACACCTGTTATCTTAACCATCAAAATTATCTTCTCGTATCCCCACTTAAATAGGGAATGAGTCAGGGCCGAGCTGATACAGGTAATTCATATTTACCCATTTGTTGGCCAATGTATATATATATATATATTTATTTTTATTTTCATTTTTGTTTAATAAATAGTATTATAAACACTAAGTTAAAATTGCAATTGAAATTACTTTTCAAACTATTAGAATTTTTAGAAAATATTTTTATTTTTGACAATAAACAGTTAAACGGGTTGAGTACAAGTAAAAATTATGATAACCTTCCTTGGTTGATTGTCAAGTCGAGTTGATTTTCTTTATCTCATCCCCGACTTAGTTATTACCCATTTAGTCGGGTATTATCTGTCTTAATAGAATCAGGTACCCGTGAGTATCGAGTTTGGCGGGTTTTTTTTACAATCCCTAATAAGACCACTTAATAGCATTCTATGTTGAGTAAGCACATAACAGCTATTAGTTATCAACAGGATAATCAAAACATTACAGTTCATTGTGGTGAATCATACATTACTTAATATTTCATACTAATGTTACATGTAATTTAATTTGGTATCTTTAATTAGTACAATATATGGGTGAGAATCTTGTTATCCATTATAATCAACAAAAAATATAATTGAAGTAAAATATATTAAGTTAATGAAAGGGTATATTCATATTCCTAAATTCACTTAAGACGTGGACTTTTCTACTTCACTCTTTGACAGAAGGCATTACGAAATTCTGAAGAATATTAATGCTTCCGAAGTCCAGGCCTGGCAGCTTGTTATGGGTTCATGGTAGGGGGATGACCCAGAGACGGAGCTTAATGCACTTTGTTTCATTTCAATGCCTCTAAAATCTATTGATGTATTATTATTAATTAATGTGGATATATGATATATCTCTAGGCTTTTAGATACCTAGCCAAGTGGTCATTTTTTTTTCCTGAGAAAATAGCCAAATGGTCAATTATTATCTATACAAAAATGGGATTTTTTTTTTTGAAGTACATAAATGGGAAATTTTTAATATACAACGATTTTATATTTATTCTTTTTCTAGTCAGTAAAAATAGTTTTTACATTTTTCTCGATACTCCTAAATAATGGATGATTATTCTAATTCAAAGTAGAATCATTAGAGATCAAATGTAATCATTGATTCCATCACTAGCTTCTTTTTTTTTTTTTTTATATTGGCTGATGAATTGGTGCTTTATGAGATGGTAAATTTCCCCCACGAAGCAACTAAGTTAGTAGTTTAAAAAGTCTTATTTAACCGAATATATGTATAAATACGTGTGTGTGTGTGTCTATATATATATATATAAAAGACTAGCTAGACAAAATTATGAATCAAGCCTTACACGTTGCTTTCAATTAAAAGGGTCGATGTCAACAAAATTTTTCCCTTTTCTTTTCTAATTAATATTTTCAAATTTCCTTCTTAGGCAATAGAGTTTTACATGTGGTCCAAAAATTAAGCAAACACTCATGTCAACAAAATTACCCCTTTATATAAATTCATTAACTTATTTCAAGACTGAAAAATGTAATTAGTTGATTATACATGTAGATGACTATTAATGGTACAATAGATTCATGTAAATTGGGGACGGATTTACATATGCCCCTGTGGGTGCAATTGCACCCACAGAACTTAAAAAAAAAAAAAGGTTGTTTGCTTCCAAATTGGAAGCCTAAAACAATATTCAACCCAACTCATTACTCAAGACCAATAGGTAACAGTCTAACCCAATTATCTAAATACTCACATACATCTCATGTCTGCCATATTGTCCATTTCAATAATTAAATTGAAGCCTCATTTCTCAAGAAAAAAGTCAAACGTCTCAAAGATGATAGGAAGAAAAGCTTTCAACAATTTTCGCAGTAAGTTCAATATGAAAGCCCAACGGAATTTCAACATTCAACATTATAGAGATGAATTTCCGGCAACTGTGACCCCTAAAAGTCTGCACTCACTCTCAGGTTCTCCATTTTTCTTGTATATTCTTCTATATTTATGGAAGTTCTTAAGTGCTCTGGGCTTTTGGCTTTCAGTACAAAGGATGATCGATGGATGTCTTGACTTTTTTTGCTTCGATTTTTCCTTGTTTTGTGTATGGCTTGCTTAGTTGCTTTGGTGAATTGGTTTATTACATTATTTAGTTGTTTAAGTTGAAAAAAGATGTATTAATGAGGTCATCATCATACAATATTATCAAAGTATGAAAAATCCCTAGATCGCAGGAAAGCATTCGGCTAGTATTTGGTAACAAATCATTTGGGCTTGGGATTATTAAAGGGTTTGACGGGTGACGTAACTAGGGACGATAAGCCACGCATTAACGAGAAATCAGAGGCTTCTTAATTTGGACGTGAGAAAATGGGTTAAGTGTTTTTGGGCCATTTATGGGTTGAAAAGGCATGGAAGAATTGGCGGACTCCTTGTATTAAGTGGGTCTAATTGAGTTGTTTTAAGGTTTATGAGGCTAAATTTTGCCACGAGCCACAAATTATTGTTACCAGTTATTATTATGTATATACATACATATATATATATATGCACTCGAACCACGCCAATTTCTAGTATAACAGATCAAACTTTGAGTCCAAAGCCGACCTCCAATCAAGAGTAGTTAACTCACCCGATCTCTAATAGGTGAGTTGGCTCAAACCATACCTCAATGTTTTCCTTTACATTTCTCATTCTCAATCAAGCTTTCTTCTTCTTCATTTTTTCCCCTTTCGAGACTAGATATTTCGTCCACTCGTTACAATTAGAATATCCCGGATGGTAGCACTAATATCATACTTGTTACAATTTGATTATCCCACGTGGTAGCATTAAGATGATTGATATTTGTTTCTATATTATTGTAATTGTAACATGGTTTTGTCTGTTGAGCCAATTTCATTGAGATAATGGAAGATTTCTGAATAAATTAACATTTTGAATTGTTGTTTAATTCGAGAATAATTGTATTGCAGCACTTGATTGCCTAGAAGAAAAGAAGGCAAAAGTGACTCTAATGGTGGCAAGTGAAATGGAAAATTTTGTGTGTTGAACACGTGTTTTACACTGCTACTATCTAACAAGATTTGAAAGAGAAGAGAATACAACTTTATGTAATGATACATATCACACAGACGATCTGCTATGGAGAGGCAACATCTCCTCTTACGGAGAGGTTGTACACACATGACCCCCTGTGATTGGGGGATCATTTGTGAGACCCCCTGATCCCCCAATCACAGTCGGCCATATACGTGCAACCTCTCTGTAAGAGGAGATGTTGTCTCTCTTTAGAAAAGATCCATCACCCAATTTTTAAGTTACTCTTGATTCAACTTTTTTCAAGTGTCAATTAGAATAACATGTCGCGAGGAGCAAGTTGCTGTATTTTTTATTTAATTGTGATAATAATGTGACACATAATTGTTGGTCTTAAAAGCGAGAAAATTCTTAATAAAATTGTGTGCTAGCCACATGCTTTGTTAAAGTGTAATTTCCAATATCTAATGAAGACTGGGGTTAGGCGATTATTAATCATCATTTTTATTATATAATTATCCACCAGGAGAAAATTGTGTTAAATAACACGATCAAATAATGTTTAATCATGTCATTTAATTGGCTTCAAAATTACCATGAAGAAGGGGGTCAATTTTAAGGAACCAGGATTGGGTTTCTTATGGAGCCCCGTCTCCACAGGTGAGGTGTCAGCATCTCATTAGAGACCGAGCTCCGTAAGAAACTCGACCTTATTTCCATAGCCAGACCGTGAAGAAGGGTGCTGAGTAAGTGAAAAATAGAACCAGCAAAGCTATTGTCTAAGGTCCAATTATTCTCTATCTCTTATTTTTAAAAAATTATTATTATTATTTCTACATTGTTGTATCATTACTTAGTCAATCTTTAATTTTACAAGTCCATTTTTTATTTTTATTTTTAAAATGGAGATCGGAAGATCCATTTTGTGGGACAAAAATTAAATGTGTCAATTTTCTAGCACGAATAGAATATGATTTTATCTTTTGAATAATTCTATATGGACAAAAAAAGAGACAAAGAAGGTGACAAAAATGATAAGTGGCCCATGCAATTAATATTGATGTGATGTGTTGGAAAATATGATGTTTTCATGTGTCAGTTTTGTTTAAGTTTTTGTATCCCATTTTGTTCCCATAGCACAACTTTTATCTTTTTAATGTAGAATCGTTTTAATGAGAGCATGAGCAATCATATAGATCTTTTACTATTCTATAAAGGAAATAACATCCGATCGTTTAAATCTTGTTAACGATTGAGAGAAGTGTTATTTGTACACACAAGATGTACAATTTTTATACACACACCTCTGAATTTATCCACACTCCTTAAAAGTTGTAATTTCAAAAAAGATGGGGCTTAAGACATTTAAGTAAATACAACAGGGTGTGTACAAAAATTATATACTTTATGTGTACAAATATCATTTCTCAATGACTGTTATGTAAGACTAAAATGTGACAATCATTTCAAAATATAGATCTGTTGAGTAACGATAAATGATATTTATACACACAAGGTGTATAACTTTTGTACACACTCCCTTATATTTATTTAAATGACCTTTGCCCCATTTTCCTTGAAATCACAATTTTTGAGGAGTATGAGTAAATTTAGGGGTGTGTGTATAAAAGTTGTATACCTTGTGTGTACAAATAGCAATTCTCGTTAAGTAAATAGCTCGAGTAGGCCATAGGATCAATCACATTCAAGCATCATGTGCCAACTGGATTAGTAAGGATTAAATCGAAACACAAAATTCTTCATTGTGCAATTATCTTCTTAGGAATTGTTCTTAACCATGGCACTGACCAAAAAAAAAAAAAAAGGACAAAAACTACGCATAAAAAATGTTGAGTATGGAGAATTGCTTGCTATAAACCTACTTTAAGTTCAGATAAGACCAAGACGTTTGGCTTGTTTTCAGTTCATTATTATTATTACGGTTAATTTCACAAAAAGTCTCTAATCTTTGAGTTAAGAATCGATTAGGTCCCTAACCTTTTTTTGCTCTCTTGGGTCCCTAAGTTTTCAAAAACTCACACAATAGGGTCATTTAATCACTATTCCGTTATTTTTTTAAAAAATGATGGTTTTACTCTCACTTTTTTAATTTAAAAAAACAAAATATTTAAAAATAATAAAAAAAAATTTAAAAAGGAAAAACCCACCTCCCCCTCATGAAGTTGCCGTATGCTGGCAGAAATATTTGGCAGCAGATTTTCCGGTAGGAGAAATTGGAGGGGGTGAATCCCCCCATAACAGTAGCAAAAAATGCTGCCGTTATGGGGGGATTCACTCCCACTTTTGCTGCCAGATATGGCAGCGTCTGTCACGCTCCCGTTAATATACAATATTCTTAAATTCTTTATATCGTTAAATGAATTCAATAGCGGAAATTTTAATACAAATAGCGGGGACGGGACGCACAAAACAATCAAATTTTTCTTGCCTTTAACATTCTATAAGATTAATTACCTAAGTTAACAAGTTGATTAATTTTAAATAATCATTACAATTAGGCTTCCAATGTAAAGAACACAACAATTTACGTTAATTGGAGTGTTTTATTGATTAACTTAGTCGAGACAAACTATTGAGAAGCTTTTATATTGAAAGGTAAGTTTTCAATCAATACAAAACTACTGATACAAAAACATATTTATAGAAAGGTAGGCGTACTTATTAATACAAAAGGTATTAAGTTCATAATTGTATTCATCGTAGCTTCAAAGATAAGTTTTCACTACATGCAAAACTCTACTTCCGTTCATGAACACGCTCCAACTCATGGCTTCCTTTCCAAATATCATGTCTTCATTCATCTACAAAATTGTGGAAAAGACGAGTCAGTATAAAGTACTTCGTGAGTAACAAAACCCTTTGATTCACCTTTCATTTTAGAGATTTATTTTAACGAAAACCATTGAATGCAAAAAGCTTTTAAATGCACAAGAGGGTCATATCACTAGTAAAACTATTATTCGTAATGCGCGCAAGATTCATATCATTCAATATCAATTTAATCATGGCCATGTACATTAAATGGATCCACATTCAAATCCAGGTTTACCTGTACCAGAATTTCCACATAGAGCAATACAAAAACAAAGTAAATACTATACTAATTGTCGTCCGTCTCAGTATCATTAGATTACTCCTAGTATGACAACAAGATAAAGCAAAGACAAGACGGGTAGAGCATCAACTAGTTATTCAAATACAATAAATCAATTTTTCTTTTCAATGCATCAAAATCAATGTTCATTTCATAGAAGATTTCAATCAAAATCCATACTTATCTTATTAAAACTTCATGAGTGCAAAAAGGAAATCAAAGTATTAGTTACTCACTTCTTTAACTTGATTTTTTCAAAGTTCTTTGAGTTGTTGACAAGTGTCCTCAAAATCTTCATATTCCTTAATCAAAGTAGTGTTTCAAGTTGAATTCCTTAAATACATGAAGAGAGGTCATTTCCAAGTGCAAAACCAAGTATTTGATAGGTTTTAAGGGTTGTTTTTCTCCCTTTACTATTTTTGGACGATTTTTCCTTTATGAAAAGTTTGAGATTCACCAAAAAAGCAAGATATGGACGTGGAAAGGGAGAGAGGGAGGGAGATAGGATGGGTTGGTTTGAGAAAATCTTCACCGTCTCCCTTCCATATTTATAGTTGCCGAATTGAGATGTTTTTAACAAATCTTTGAGTTCCGCCAATCGGAACACGACACGTGACATAATTTGGCGCCGTATATTCCATAAGGTAGTGTGGCGAAACGAGGTTAGCTCGTTTATTGCTCGAGAGGTTCTTATACTTTGTGTTGTCCTATAATTAAGTCATGATACTTTAGTCCATGTTACTTGAAGTCCTTTCACTTATTGTGGTTTTACAATTAGGTGGTAAACTTTAAGTTATACTAATCATGAACTATGTTCTTGTTTCTTAAGTATCATTTGAGTGACAATCTTTGAGTTTTGTAACATAGTTGATGCAACTCACGTGGTTATCCAATTCACCGTCAAAATATCAATTATGTTGTCAATAATCACCTTCTAATTCCAATTCATTGTTAAAATATCGATCATATAATTGATAATCATCTTCTAGTTCTTATCATTCATTTGAGTAACAATCTTATAACAATTCAATACGATCACATTGTCATATTCTGATTTTTTGTCATTCAATTGAGTGGCAAACTTATAACTTTACAATTTGATACGATTATATTCTCACAGTCTAGTTCTTGGTTTTCAATTGAGTTATAATCGTATAACCTTGAAATTCATGTATTCCCTATTATTATCAAAATACTATCATTTTACTTAATTTATTGTTAAATTTTTGTGGGATGCTACAAGCTACCCGCCTTAAAAGAATTTCACCCTCGAAATTCACAATTACTTAGAAATTATTCGAGGTATGTATATGCATGTTTATGCTTGCTTTTTCAATATTTCATTAAATATTGGATGGAAGGCACTCCCTTCCGTTTCTCTTTCGTAACATCATTACATAGGTTACTTTCTTTCCATCAATGCATAATTTGCTTCCACTGTGCAATCTCATTTCTTTTACCGTTAAGAAGATGCGTAGCGCTAGAGTAATCTATCTTCAGTATCAAAGTATCTAAAATCAAATTTATTTTTCCTCCTTGACATATCTAGTCCAAATATACCATAAGTTCTAAAAAATTGGGTTGAGCAAATATTCAAAGTTTTAGCAATCCATTTACCCCGAAATTTTGTTCAAACTTTATTCAAAATGGGTTTGGGCTGCCAATTGATCATTTACCAATAACAATTAGCAAAGTTTGATTCCTGGAATTGTATTCTTTTAAAACTATCTCAAGTATGTTCTCAATTTTCAAGCTAGTGTTCTATACTTGTTTCCTTAATTTCATTTTGAGCTTCAAATCAAATTGCAAGGACTGAACAAGACAAGAAGGAGCAAAAAAAACCAAATAGGTTTTAGAATTTTGACAAAATAGAGGGACGTGGGTACGAGAAGAGTTAGTAAAATAATAAATAATGTAGAACTGTAGAAAGGTTGATGCCCCATGAGATTAAACAAAGTTGAAAGGAAAATAGGTGGAAACATGAAGTAGGGTACATGGACACAAGATTACTTGAAATTCACATAAAAGAACTATTGTCGATGAAAAACTCTATTTGGACAAATGAGTAGAAAAAAAGAGGTGACAAAATGGAGATGTGACCTATGTGATAATCATTGATAAAAAGGTAATGTGATGTGTTGAAAAAAAGATAATGCCATGTGTCAGTTTTGTTTACGTGTGCTCTTCCGATCTTATTGTTTTGTTCAAGTAGCACAACTCATTGTCGATAGGTAATAACCAAACAATTCTATGAGCTCAATCAATAAAAGTAATAGAGGACAAAAGGATTCCAAGATGTCAAGTAGGCAATCAAGGATGATAAAAGAGTAGGTGAGAACAAGAGAAGAAACGAGAAGAAAAGAAACAAAGTTTCCCACAAATTTTCAATTTTTCAAGGTACTAATATTAATTCATATATCAAAGGCATTTTGAATAACAAATAAAATAGAGGACCATTGACATGAGCAAAGTTAACAAGGAAAATAACAACTAATAAAAAATTATAGAAGAGTTTATACGCTTTGTAATCAAACGAAGTTGAAAGGATTAGAAGCAGAAACATAAAGTCCTTTGCTAAGCAAATAAGGTTTTTGAAATTAGGAGAAGAATCATTGTCGATAGGCAATAATCATACAATTTCAGAAGTTCAATTCAATGGTAACAAAAAGACATTGAACATGACATATAATCAAGAAAAGACAATATAATAATAGAGAGGCCAAAGGAGATTCCAAGATTTTAAGTAGACAATCAAGGACAATAAAAAAATAGACGAGAACAAGAAAACGAAATTTCAATTTTTTTTTCAGGGAACTATTATCAACTCATATAATAAAAAGAAGTCTTTACCAAGGGGTTTTAATTTTTTTTATCAAAGAGAATTTTCATGGTTGAGTTATTCTCGAGTATAATATATTAACGTCAAAATTTGCCATTCGAGCCAACAAACAAAGAACTATGAAGAAGATGAAAAATAGTGAGATTGTGTTCGATCTGTAGAGACTTTTTGGGTAGTGTTTTTGGGTGGATCAAACCCATTATAGAGCGTATCATCATCTCCACCTTGAATAGAGCATTTTCCCACTATCTCCTTTATTTTCTGTGTGTAAAAATGGCGATCCTTGAGGGGTGAAAGATTGAGAGCGCAAGAGGATCCTTTCTCTGCAACTTCTCTGAGAGGAAAGAGATAAGAGAGAGAGTTTCTTTTTTAGAGAGATAGTCAGTGGAGTGATTTTGCCATCCCCTCCAAGAAAGATCGGAAGATGGGTGGTTTTATATTGAAAAAAGGAATATTGTGCAAGTGGACCAAGAATGAATCATTGACTAGCAAAGAGTGTGTTTGTCTTTTATGCCAACAATTTCCTGAGTGATTAAGTGTTAGAAATTGTCTTTCGGTCTTTTTATTTCGTGTTATTGTATTACTTGGTCGGCATCTTGGCACGTGAATGGAAATGGCCCTTCATGATTATTTTGGCTCATTCTAGTCCTCAATCCCACGTGGACTTTGACTTGTCAACTCTTGATTCTTGACTTGACTATCTCTAGCTTTGACCCGTATTTTGGGGTACAATATAATATATGAAAAGATCTATAATCAAGTGAAGGGTTAACCAGAAATTAAGGTCTCAAAATAAAAAGTTTACTAGTATCAATAAGAGAGAAATGTTCTCAAATTCAAGTACAAAGCGATGAAATTTTTGTTGACGAATAAAGCAAAAAGGGGTTTATTACAAATACATAGGGAAACGAGATAATATCAATCAATTATAAGCATAAGTGTTATACCCAAGGGAATAAAATTTTCAAGAAATACAAAACGAGTAGTGGGTCTAGCAAAAGAAAATAAGTGACTCAAAAAATTTGCTTGAATAGATTTTCAAGGAACATAGTCTTTTCGAGCAGGAAGTCAGGAACTGAAAAGATATTATTTCAAGAGTTTCTTAATAGTTCAACGAATCGCGTGATGAATGGCAATAATTGACAATGTAGGGGGTGTAGAATTACATTCAAAAGAAATCAGATTCGATAAAGCAAATTCTTGGTTTGAAGAATATTGATATGTTAGGTAAGAAAGCAAGTGTTGCAATATACATTAAAATGATGCGCAAAGGTTTATTAGAACATAACAATGAAGTGGACAATGGATCGAATCAAATGGCATAAAATGAACAATCTTTCATGCTTCAAAGTTTAGGCATATTTATATATTGCCTTAGAGTGTTTAGTAATCAATAAAAATCATAAATCAAAACAAGAATTCGAAAGAAGTCGAGCCACTTGCCATATACGTTCAATTTACAAATATCAAACCGAGTGATCAAAGTTGCAATTCAAATTCATCATTGTTCATGACTAAATTTAGTAGGTAAACTTAATTTAGTAATCCATCATTAATTGCAATTAGTTGGGTTAATTTTTATTGTCCATGAATTTAATTCATGGCTCAAAATTGGTTACCGTAGATTATTTAGCAATTGATTTCTTAGCCGATCACTTTTGTTAAATCTCTTGGATACACGTTAATAGGCAAAACTTATGTTCTTCATAAATTGAGACATTCGTCTATTTCCCAAAAATTGTACTTTAATGAATTGATCAAAAATGAAAAATTTTAACAATTATATTTGATGATGATATTCAAGAGAGTGAAAGTTTTTTTATATACTGGCGGGTCTCATGACGCAGTCAAAGGCCAAAAATTTTCAGGAGTTAATAACAGGATTAATACAAAAATTCAAAAATCCAAGTTAAGTAAGAAAAGTATCAAAGTCTGGGTTAGATTTTGGATGTAAAATGGTCAAAATAAATCCATTAGCCGAAATAAGGACCAATTATGTGAAAGACTTAAAGATTTTGGCTTAAAGGAACATAAAATAAGTCTTTTGGGTCGATTATGAACAAATCAGGAAATTCAGGGACTTAGACTTAGGCTCGGTGCACCCACACCGATGAGTCGTTGTATCTGCACCGAGCTTTCTGCCTAAAACAAATTGCATGGTGCGGCTGCACCGTGGGACAAAATTTTTTTCGCCTTTTTGGAAATTTTTTTGGCCCTTTTTTTCTTGATTCTCGTGTATTTATTTTGGTTTCAAAACATCCTCAAGTATAATTAAATGTTATATAACATCTTTTAATGTTAACCTGATATTTTTAACCAAATTGAAAGGTATCATTCTTCTTTTCCATTTTCGTTGTTTTCATTGCACTTGATGGAATCTTCAAAGGTTGATTTCCTTGGTAAACTTGATCCTATATTTCAAATGCTTTCATCTATTACTTTATGGGATTCATTTTCTCGTTTTTCTTGAGTTGGTAAGATCAATGACCTCCAACCTTTTAGCTTTTTAAAGAAGATTAAATCAATGTCAATATATACCAATAGATTTCATATCATTTGACTTCTATTTCCCATAACTTTTTACCACGTAGCTAATAAGTATAACTCTTACAAAACTGGAAAAAGTGTACAAATTATTTATAAGCCTAGTAAGCAGTAACTTACTTGCAAGCCGGTTGGTCGATGTCTCGCGCAGAGTAGATTAGCATGTAGTGCCGTTGGAACATTGCTCTGATACCATTCTTGTCACGCCCCCACTGATATACAATTTTCTCGAATTATTTATACCGGTGAATAAATTCAATAGCAGAAGCTTCAATACGAATAACGGGGACGGGACGTACAAAACAATTAAATTGTACATCCCTTTAACATTCTATAAGGTTAATTACCTAAGCTAACAAGTTTTTTAATTTTAAAGAATCATTACAACTAGGCTTCCAATGTAAAGAATACGACAATTTATGTTAATTGGAGTGTTTTATTGATTAACCTAGTCGAGACAAACTATTGAGAAGCTTTTATATTGAAAGGTAAGTTTTCAATCAATACAAAACTCTACTTCCATTTACAAACATGCTCCAACTCATCGCTTGCTTTCCAAAGATCATGCCTTCATTCATCTGCAAAATTGTAGAAAAGAGGAGTAAGTACAAAGTACTTAGTGAGTAACAAAACCCTTTGATTCACCTTTCATTTTATAGATTTATTTTAATGAAAACCATTGAATGCACAAAGCTTTTAAATGCACAAAAGGGCCTTATCACTAAGATTCATGTCATTCAATATCAATTTAATCATGACTGTGTAAAGTAAGTGGATCCACATTCAAATCTCAATTGACCCCTACCAGAATTTCTACATAGAGCAATACAAATACAAAGCAAATCATACTAATCGTCGCACATCTTGGTATCATTAGATGGATCATAGTATGGCTGCAAAACAAAGCAAAGACAAAACGGGTATAGCATGAACTACTGATTCAAATATAATAAATCAATCTTTCTTTTTAATGCATCAAAATCCATGCTTCTCTTGTCAAAACTTCCTGAGTACAAAAAGGGAATTAAAGTATTAGTTATCCACCTCTTTAACTTGATTTTTCCAAGTTCTTTGAGTTGTTGACAAGTGCCCTCGAAACCTTCATATTCCTTAATCAAAGTGGTATTTCAAGTTAGATTCTTTATATACATGAAGAGGAGTCATTTTCAAGTGAAAACCAAGTATTTGATAGATTTTAAGGGTTGTTTTTCTCCCCTTACTATTTTTGGACGATTTATCGTTTATGAAAAGTTTGATAGTCACTAAAGAAGCAAGATCATTAGTCTTGATATGGGTGTATGGACGTGGAAAGGGAGAGAGGGGGAGGGAGAGGGAGATAGGATGGGTTGGTTTAAGGAAATCTTCACCTTCTCCCTTCCGTATTTAGAGTTTCCGAATTGAGTTGTTTTTAATAAATCTTTGAGTTCCGCCAATCGGAACACGACACGTGGTGTGATTTGGCGCTGTATATTCCATAAGGCAGTGTGGCGAAACGAGGTTCGCTTATTTATTGCTCGAAATGTCCTTATACTTTGTGTTGTCCTATAATTAAGTCATGATACTTTGGTCTATGTTACTTGAAGTCCTTTCACTTATCTTGGTTTTACAATTAGATGATTAAACTTTAAGTTATAGTAACCATAAACCATGTTCTTGTTTCTTAATCATCATTTGAGTGACAATCTTTGAGTCTTGTAACATAGTTGATGCAACTCACGTGGTTATCCAATTCACCATAAAAATATCAATCATGTTGTCAATAACCACCTTCTAATTCCAATTCATGGTCAAAATATCGATCATATTATCAATAATCACCTTTTAATTCTAATTCATTGTCAAAATATCTATCATATTGTCAATAATCATCTTCTAATTTTTGGCATTCATTTGAGTAATAATCTTGTAACAATCCAATAAGATCACATTGTCATATTCCAATTTTTTGTCATTCAATTGAGTGGCAAACTTGTAACTTTGCAATTTAATACGATTATATTCTCACAGTCTACTTCTTGTGTTCAACTGAGTAATAATCGTATAACCTTGAAATTCAAGTAATTTCCTATTATTATCAAAATACTATAATTTTTCTTAATTTAGTGTTAAATTTTTGCGGGATGTTACAACGTCTGTTGCCATTTCTGGTAATCCCCCTTTCCAGCAGCATTTTTGCTGCCGTTGGGGGGATTCACCCCTCTATTTTTACTGCTGTTTCCGGCCGCAAAAATTTTTTTGGAGGAGGTGAATCCCCCCTTTCCGGCAGTGAATCCCCTATTTCCAGTAGCTTCATGATGGGTGGGTGGGGTGGGTTTTTACTTTTTTTAAAAAAAATTTTTTTATTTTTTTAAATATTTTGTTTTTTAAATTAAAAAACTGAATGTATAACCGTCACGAAATAGTGACAAAAAGGACATATCGTGCAAATTTCTGAAAGGTTGGGGACCCAGGAGAGTGAAAAAAAGGTTAAGGACCTAACCTATTTTTAACTCAAAGGTTGAAGACCTTTTGTGAAATTAACCCTTATTATTATGATAGAACCTAATTAGTTGGTACGGAGATTGATTATAATTTGTAATTCTTACTTTTATTTTTTGATACAGGGGGATTATTATTAGTGGAAATTAAAAGATTTACACCCTTTTTTATTGTTATATCAATTATACACCACTCACATAAAATAACTGCTATTTTACCCTATTAGATTGTATTTATACAACTCTATTTTTTCCATTTTTTATTTTTTTGTATTTCCATATCCTTTATTTATTTTTATTATTTTTTAATAATAATTAAAGTATTATTATTTTAAATTTTATTGTTGGTTTATATTTATTTATTACCTAGTTACACATCTATATATATACATATATGAAACCTAGTTGAACCTCAAACCCGCCACCGCCGCCGCCGCCGCCGCCGCCACTACTCTTCACCTCCATTACTGCAAATATCTGCCACCACATCGCCTCTGCCGCCGCCACCAATTGTTTCCATTACCATCAATTGCTCCACCACCCGTCGCTCCCACTACCACAACCTGCCGCCGCCTAGCACTATAACACTCTGCCTCCATAACCCGTCGCTGCGCACCCCACCACCCGCCGGAGACCTTGGGAGACGGCGGCTCTACTACTGGAGACACCTTTCCGGTATGGAATCCCCTGCCTCTGCCAGTGGATTGGCTTCTCTCAATCTTTATATTCTTGATTTCTGAATCCTCCTTTTTGTTTTCTTTCTTTTGATTTGCCAATTTGTTCAATTCACTGGACAAGATCTTGTCATCCCAAACCAATCTCTGTCTCCTGAATGATATTTCAGATCTCTGCAAACCATCCATCAAAATTTGCCATATTTGTCTCTCTTAAAAAAACAAAAAGGGGTTTTCTGGAAAAATGAAAATGGGTGGCAATTGAGTTGGTCAATTGCCATATATAATTCTACAGTGATGTGCACGAGGGAAAAGTGAAGATGTAATGGACCATTTGCCTCTATTATCTTGAGCAACCATCTATAATTCTCTCTCTCTCTCTTTCTCACGCGCACGTACACTCTAAAATTTTCCCTTAGTTTTGTCTTTTTTCTCTTTTTATGTTACTTCTGGGATGAGAATTTCCCTCTTTCCCAATGCAAAGTCACCAGTCACTTCAGTATTGAGGTTTGACACAATTGAACCAGATCGCACTAATTTATTGTCTTTATTGGTGCGATAGTTTTCCAAGTTTGCTTTGTCGTCAAATAACAGAGATGATATTGTGTGGACAGATGGGTCTAAACTTCCAGATTCTTGAGCTATTAACTTCAAATCTTTTGGTGACAACTGATTTAAGGGCTCAAAACCTGTTCGATTGGTGCTTTTTGTATCTTCTAAACCAGTATCATATCTTGAGCGGATACTGATGGCAGCATCAGTAACTCCCTGACTGGCTTTGTTACTATTTATCGGGGTTGTTACCATCTTTCAGTTTTTTTTTTATTCCTCATATGTTACCATTTACCGGGGTTGTTACTATATTTCATTTTGATTTTTTTTTAATTTTCAAATGTTACCATTCCCGTCTCGTTATTTTCCCATAGTTTATTATTTTGTTACCATTTATTGGGTTCATTACCATTCTCGTCTTGATGTTATGAATTTTTCTGAAAGCGGTGGCGGCAGCTACGCTAAATTTTTACTGAAATATTTACTATTTTTTATTGTTAATGTGATATTTTTTGGGGTGGTAATATGTATTTATTTTTGGTAACACTGTTATTGTGTTTGTGGCGTGACGTTGTCGGCAGTTGAAGGCGGTCTCGAGTTGAAAGTGTTGTTGGTGGTACATAAACTAAAGTATTTTTTATTGAAAAAATTTATACTTTAAGTAATTGTTATTATAATTATAATTTATAAAAAATAATAAATAATAAAGAATTGAATTTTAATAAAAATTGGTTTGGGGTATTTTTGAAATAGAAAATAGTATTTTTACAATTACTTTCAATCTAAAGATATTTTTTAAAATACTATTAAAAAGAGTGGTTTTTATGTAAGATAGCCCAATTATCAAATTTAGAGGCACATTTAAGTAGGGCCTCTATGGGAACAGCCCAATCCATGTTTTGGTTATGGCCCATCGTTAACCCTCATGGTTTTGGAAACCCTCAATTTAAAAAACTTGAGATTAATGCGCAAAAAAGAAGTTAATTATATCAAGAGTAGTGCTATTTAGCACCACTAGTACTTGGCACTATATCAATGTGGTATTAAATGATAAGTCAAATTAAGTGAGTCATTTATTCATGCATTTAATTTCACTTATCATTTAATGCCACATTAGTTGCCACATAGACTGATGCTAAGCACCACTGGTGCTACATAGTATTATTCTTATATCAAATGCCACAGAACTTTTCAAAATTGATTCGATATGCTACCATAATTTATCTCAAATATCATTATACTTTTCAAAAGTTATCTCATCAGCTATTATACTTAAAAAATTACTCCATTTACCACTGAATTTATCAAAATTTTACTTGGTCTTCCCTTGAATTTCTTGAAATTAGTTATTTTTTAATTAAAAATTTATCATTTAATTGTATTATATATTAATTATTAAATATGTAACATAGTGGAATTAATTTTTCACATTTTTATTTTACTAATTTTCAACCCATTACGGGTTGAATGGCAAATGGGGTAAGTATTTCATAAGTTCAATGAAAAGTCAAATAGAATTTTAAAGTATAATGGCATTGGTGTCAACATTTTGAAAAGTTTCATATCATTTGAAGTAAGTTTGAAAGTAGAAAGGCAAGTTAAAATTTTTTTTCCAAATTTAGTGGCATATGAGACAATTAACTCTCAAAAAGACAGAGGAAAAATAGTCAATAATAATCAATAATAAATAAATAAATAAATAAATAAGAAGAAACAAAAAAAAATGAGTAACAGACAGACAACACACATTTGCCCAAATAGAATTTTTCTTGTAAGGAGGCATGGCCCTATAATTAGAGGTGGATAGTTTATATGGGATATATTTTTTTATCTTAGAAAAATGGAAAATTCACTTTGATACGATGCCTTTCATTTGCTAGTTTGGGTTATAGACTCGATCAATGAGCTAGCGTATGACGTAGACTTTTCGAGAATTCCTTCACTTATTGCTCTAAATAGATGAATTATTACTAAGTGGTACTTTCACCAAACACTAATCATGGCATTTATTGGCTGCGGTGAACGGTGATACGCAATAAGCAGGCAAAAAAGCAGAAATGAATATTTTTAAAATTGAAAATCACAACTCAATTACCATTTTATATGTGTGTTCAGTGTTCTAGACTGTATAAGGAAAGCGCATCCTTTTCTTTCTTTCTTCTTCTTCTTCTTTTTTTTTTTAAATATATATAATAAAATTGATTTTATTCATATTAATTGTGTAAAAACTAAAAGGGGTTTCGTATTCAATAATAATAAGATAGTTACAAAGACGACTATTTATAACAAAATAAAACAAACCTTAAATTATAACCTAATAAGTTAAAGTACCAAAAATACCTATAATAAAGATATTTAATCAAATAATACTTCTAACACTCCTTGTCAAACTCATGATGGTCGTCATCAAGAGTTTGCCAAGAACCAAAACAAAATATACTAGTTTTTGACACTGCATCTCCAAGCAGGGTTGAGACGGAGCATGCAGTCTATGAGCTCAACTTGACAACTCTTCATCACAATGAGAGCAAACAACCATCCAAATACATAGTCTTTATAATTGTGGAAAGATATCCAAATCCAACAACCAATTCCATATATACTGGACACAAAAATTGAGAAACAAGAAGAGATAATCAAATTCCAATTCCAGAAATCAAATGAACCAAATTAGCCAATTTCAGATATCAAGTGGACCAAATTAGAGAGACAATTTCAAATATATGGATATTAATTCACACCGGGTTTCACCTCAAATTAACCACAAATGAAATCATACTTAATCATATATAAGGTACAAATTGGATACCCACTACTGCCGCCAAAAAGCAAACAAAAAACCTCATTACCCACAATCTTAAGAAACCCCACTATCAAACTTGAACAACGACATCGGAACACGAGGAGAGAAGGCAATGTGTGTTGAGAAAGAATTGGAAATACAACGGAAAAATGAAGAAATCGAAGACAATAAAAGAAATAAAGGAAACAAAAGATTTGTTGAACGAGCAGCGCAATGCCACTCGCCGGAGAACGGAAGCAACGATAGACCTAACCTAAAATCGAATGCTCTGATACAATGTGAAAACTAAAAATGATTTCGTATTCAATAATAATAAGATAGTTCTAAATACGACTATTTATAAAAAAATAAGACAAACCCTTAAACGTAACCTAATAAGTTAAAGTACTAAAAATACCCATAACAAAGATATTTAATCAAATAACACTTCTAACAGATTGTACATGTGTACTGAACTTTTAAATTGTGTAAACTTTTCATGATTCACGTGCCGAAAAAGTTTGTTACAACGACTTCATACATCGGGAAAGCACATATAACAAAAATCCTTTAAAATGATAAGAAATCATGTCAGGATGACTAATTAAGAAAGTGTACACATTGATTAACCATATCTTTTAAACTTTTAGAAAGATTAACATTAATCTTCTTTTAGCCTCTCTTTTTCGTTGAGAATTAAGTGAGAAACTAGAGAAAAGTAATTCCATTCTTCTCCATTTACTTTAAACATTTCGGTGTATGAAAAGGAGGAAATTTAAGATCTATGTTTTGCACATATCTTACTTTAAATTATGATGATATGGTATAGTATATCGAGCAAGAGTGTTTGCAAATGTGTTATTGTGCTACCCGGTCAATAGTAAGAAGGAAAAAAAACGCTCGCCCTCTATGCTATACATATCTCTCCTCCCCTTTTAGAATCATAGGAGATCGATACTGAATTGGTGTAGATAAAAAATCATTCAAAAATTAATACACTTGATGGGATTAAGAGGTTAGCTTGGTGGCTAAATGCTTAACCCCTTATTGGGAGTTCTCGAATGACATGTGTCCTTCCCTTCCACTTCCTTCGTAAAATTTAAAAAAAAAAAAAAATCACATGCGGATTTGTAGAATTACTCAAAAAATAAAAGTAATACTCCCTTCGTCCTGTAAAGATAATATGCTATTCTTTCCGGTAATTGGCGCAATAGGTCTCTACCTTTCAGTTCTTTTGCGCAAATCGTCCATACCTTTCATTTCCTGGCAATTTCATCATCACCTTTGTATTTTTTGATGCAATTTATCCCTGCCGTCACTTTGCCATTAATATTTCCGTTTGTCATCCTTTTTTTTGTAATATTATATATACACACACACACTCTTATATTATTTTATAAAGCATAAATTAATGCATTGATTATTATTTTTTATATTTTCAAAAATTTAATACATTTAAATCTAAAAACGCCAATAAAATGTTAGATAAGATTAAAGAAGAGTAGCGAGTTTTATTTTATTATGTTGTTTTATAGGGTTCAAAACTGATTACTAAATATGCGTATAGTTAAAAAGTATAACAAGTAAAATAATTAACAATGTTACTGCCTAAATAAAATAAAATATAATTTTATTTTTTGATAATTTTCTTAATATCACACACACACACACACACATATTCTCTTCAATAGTCGGAACTATCAGAAGAAGTGAAGAGAATATATGGGTATGTGTGTGTGTGATATTTAAGAAAATTATCAGAAAATTAAATTATATTTTGTTTTATGCAGGCAGCAACGTTGTTAATTATTTTGTTTGTTATACGTTTTTAACTATACGTCTATTTATTAATTAGTTCTGAACCCTGTAAAACAACATAATAAAATAAAACTCATTACTCTTCTTTAATCTTATCTAATATTTTATTTGCGTATTTAGATTTAAATGTATTAATTTTTTGAAAATACAAAAAATAATAATTAATGCACTAATTTATGCTTTATAAAATATAAGTGTGTGTGTCTATATATATATATAATATTATAAAAAAGGACAAACAGAAATATTAACGGCAAAGTGACGGCATAGATGAATTGTACTAAAAAATACAAAGTTGAGGATGAAATTGCTAAGAAATGGAAGGTAGAGACGATTTGTACAAAAGAAGTGAAAGGTAGGGACGTTTTGCGTCAATTACCCTATTCTTTTAATATCCATCTCAAATAATAGTCAACTTTCATTAGTTAATCTCTTAATTTTATGATATGTCCATATTTAATATGCATTGTTATCAATAAATAAAAAATGTTCCATCTGTCCAAAAAAGATGACCCGATATACTATTGTTATCCTTCCAAACTAGATAGTCCACTTAACATATTAAGCATATCCGTAATTTTTTATTTTCATATATGCTCATAATTATTAATGTATTTGTTATCACTTTACATCAGCTACCTATGCATTGAAAATATTTTCAGACAATTAATAAGATATAAAGGTCTATATGAAAAAATATAAGTAAAATATAAAGTTTCAATTATATTAACTATCATTTTTTTAATATGTAAGAAATAACCAATGGGCTATCTTTTTTGGGACAGAGGGAATAATTATTATGCCTTACGATTTTTTTTTTTAAATTCCACATTTTCAAGAATATATTAATTGAACTTTCTTAAAAATAATACTATTTATCACCATAGGTGATGATCACCATCCTATGTGTCAATGCACTAACATTAAATGATAAGTTAAATAAAATTTAGAGTCATGTGATGCATTTAAGTGGAGTTGTAATTTAATATATCACCTAAACACGGTGATCATCATCAATGGGGATAAATAGCACTACTAACACTATCTACGTGAAAATTGTAGAGACTATTTTCATGGAACGGAGAGAGTAATAATAATTAATACACTATAACAATTTATTAGTATTTAACACAAGAAAAACCGTCTATAAATCAACACAAAATATCATGCACGAAAAGTGTCGAGAAATTTCGATAACTTAAAATTAAAATTACTTTGTACAAAAAAATTCTAATAGCATCCACTGGTGGCTTGGTAGTAATATGATATCAATAGATGATGTACTAGGAAGCAGGGGTGGACCTACAATTATTTTTCTTAGTGGACTAACAAAAAATTTATTAGAATGCTTAAAACCTAAACTTTAAGAATCAAACAACATTATTTACACGTGAGTCTATAAAATTTTCCACAACAAATTGGCAAAATAAATATTCGCTTTTACTCACTCAAAAAAAAGGAAAGAAAAAGAATAAAAATCCCAAAAAGTCCGCCCCTGCTAGGAAGTGAACATGTGATGGCAGGTGAGCAAACCATGCTTTGATTTTCTATTAAATCATACTATGCTATTAGTGTCAGAAAAAACTAAACGATGGTACTAGAAAATTTTCATTGGTTTAGTATCTATTTAATGATAACTCCAAAACGCTAAAGAAAAAGAAGCAAACAAAGGAACCGACTCTGGTTCCACACCAAATTTGGTCGCCCTCTCAATCTCATCAAAAAGTCCAAAAACGTTGAATATGTCATCATGGCTGCATTTGCCACGTGTAGAAGACACCACAAAAGTGGAATCGAATATGGCTTTTTACACTATCCATTTTCTGACCTCTAATTTATATTTTTCCTTCCAAAATTATACATCATTTGTCGTGGAATGTATTTCATCACGGGAACCTTGCTGATATGTGAGTTTTATTTATTTTTTTAAATTTTATTTAACTTCAGTGCAAAATACGCTGAATGCAATTTGTAATTTGTAAGTAGTTGCATCCCGCTTTTTTCTTTCTACTTTTTAAAAGGCGCATAGTGTACTCTATTACTTTAGTACGAGAATATTTGATTGATTCACATACATGAACTGGAAAAGGTGACTGATCACGTGTATGAATTCAACTTCACTTGTATATCTCTAACCACGTTATGCACGAATTTTAAACTCGTAATTATTAAATAGCACCGACGGCGACGACGGAGATAGATCCAAACAAGATTACCTGACTCTACCTCTAGTGTTGGTCCAAAGATATTGAGTACGTAAGAGCTATGAGTCTTAAGCAAGCACACACATATGCAAAGTTTGGAATTATTAATTTGTGCGCTATATATAATCATCATCGTCACCGTCATGATCATTATTATTGAAGAAGTCGACCAGACCTTGTGTTAAACGTATTAAATAAGTTTATCATTTACTAAATGAAAAGACTCAAAAAGAAATGATTAGACCCAACTTAGCCTAAACAAGAAAAATTGATTTGGTCGTAACTGCTAATTGAACAATATGTTACGTTAATTAATTACAACATTTCATTTGATTTGATTTGATTTCAATTAATCATCATTATCTTTTGATTAGCATTGAATAGGAGATAAAGAGAAAGGACGCATGAAAGAGGTCTTTCTATCTTCCTCTGTCGGCATTTTTGTCTTTAGGCCGTGGCATTGACACAAAATTCTCGTTGTGCACCGAAAGCATTCGTCGGCCTTCCGAATTTTGAGCATGAATCAATTAACATTTGTCCATCTTAATTTTTTATTCCGATAACATTGTTATCACATATTAGATCGACTTTTTAAAATTCACATGAAAAGTAAAGTCTACATTCTACTGCAAGTGATGCTAGAGTCGACTCTCAAATTTAGCCATGTAGATGCACATGAAAGATCTCAGTTGCCACCAAACGAAGGCATAGTGAGTCCTCCAACAGATGACTAGAAAATTCATATAGTTAGCTCATCAAGTTTTTTTTTTGTACAGTCTTGTGACTCGGACAAAAGATAATACATTGACATGTCAAATGGTCATGTTAGGATAGGAAAAATTGGATATTTAAGATAGTTTCCTTACAAGCAATATCAGAATTAGGTTCAAAACTTAAACACGTATGTCATATTTGAACCCAACGAATTTGACATTTAAAGCAGTTTCCTACTAGAATTAGGTCCAAAACTTATAAACAGGTAAACTTTCCAAAGTAGAATGTTGTGGAAGACCTCAAAGTCGGATTGGGCAATTTTTCAATAATGAGAAAACAGTGCCTTTTGATTTTTAAAATATTTGACTAATTACCAAACAATAAATGCCACATATCATTTTGTTTTAGGAGTAATACTAGAATTAGGAGTATTGTTTTCTTTTTCTTTTGTGGGTTTTAGTTCAAGTTAATTGAATTTATCACATTAACACATCAAACTTGAATTAGTTTGGTGATTCTGTGGGCATGTAATAATTAATTATTTTTGTAATTGACCGTTGACTAACGAAGTCTAAAACAGCAACTATTATTATGGTTATTAATTAATGCTTTTAATAACAATTACTTGGGATTTTGGCAGTTGATTTCAATAAACCCACTGTCTCCTCCATTGAGTCAACCACTTTAACTTCCTTTTCTAGATGTTTTTGTTACCTATAACTGCTTTCTCTCTAATCAATTTAGTCGTTTCTCTCTCTTATATAATTTTAAGAAGATTGTAGTACCGACTTGGTATGACGAGATAATTCGCGATTATTACTCACAAATCTACTACTCATTATCACCTATTTATGACCTAAAAGTGGGTTGAATGTAATTAAATTTTGAGTTGATTCCTAATTCGATGTTGAGTTCACATTTTGTCTAGAAATCGCACTCCAAGATCACTTAAGCTACTACTCCTTCAGTCTCATAAAAATAGGCTCATATTATTTTCTTTACGTAGATTAAGAAATGTGAATTTGGAAATACAAAGTTTACAATTACTTCCCTAATGTGCACTTATTCAATATTGAATCACTTTTGTATTCAGTTAACATAGTTATTAAATGGACTACGTGTATATTTGAAAATGAAATTATTAACTTCACCCATGTTTATATAAATGGACTATAATTTGAGACAAATAAAAATAGAAATTGGGCCTATTTTTATTAAGTCAAAACTACTAAAGTTAGAATATAATGAGATTGACATTTTTAAGATGGAATCGTAAATTTTCTCTAGGAAAAAACGAAAAAGAGATAGGATTTCAAATATTTATTATAGGGATTTGCTCTCCCAGACTCCCACCCCCTGGCTGGGAATGTCTGTATCTCACATAGAGGTGACCCTATTATACAGCTAGCGCTACTCGCTCTTTGTTAGTCATTTTTCGTCAAGAGTGAAGGAGCATTTTCATCTTATGAAATATTAAAGTCCATTAAATTAATTGGAATGACTTATTCGATCGATCTATATTTGTAATTAACATTCAAATGTCGAGATGGTGTACCATTTCTTTCTTTCTTTCTTTTCTTTTCTCATCCCAAAATAGTTTAAAAGTATCATGAACAACATGGGAAATTACTGGCCTTTAGAATAAAATTTTCCACACGTTTGTACGACCAAGCCATTGTCTTTTCTTTAGTTAGAAATTGGGCCCCATTTTATGGGTCCATTTGGGCTGTATAAGATAAATGATTGGACCAAACCCACTGTTTGTGAGTCGTGAACGGCCGTCCACTCGGCTTTAAAACACTGTTATTGGGCTGACTCATGACTTTTATATGGTGTAAAAGTTGGACTTTTATTCCAAAAAAATTTCTATTTCACAAGTCTTTATAGAAAAATCATAAATTCGAAAAATAAAATTGGACCTCTTTTTTTCGTCAATAAATATTGACCAGCATGGAGTGAGCAAGTGATGTCAACAGCATGACAGCTTCTAGATTAAATATGCATAAATTTCTAGTCGATCAGAGACGGCAAAGTTCCTAAGTTCTTACAAGTGTGAAAGTCTATTTTTTTTTTCCAAAATAAATATCCAATATACTTTTAAAACATATTGTAAGCGACTGTTAACACACCTTTTCCCAACCAACATTGACTGGAGGAACCTTTGTACCCTACCCTCTTGAATACGAAACGGGTAATTGATTGTGTTTGCGCAAATTCTAGATAAATCGCGATGTTTATATTGTTATACTAATAATCTTTTCTAGAATAAGAAAATTTGCTCTCGCGTTTGAATTCTTGATTAGTTGGTAGAATCTTCTTGAATTCGGTGTAAGAATGGAAAACCAAACGTGAAGACTGGGTTTGTTGACCCTTATGATCGTTTTATTAGTTTGGATTTTTCGTAGTGAAAATGAGACAAAAGAAAAGTTGAAAGTGTACTTACATGAACTACTAAGTCAAAGAAACATAACTTTGGACAATTAATATTGTAGCAACAATTAATATTGTAGCATTTTTGTGCCGTGCCCCAACACTATTATATAACTTAAATTTCTGCAAAAGCTAAAGATTTAACCCTGTTAGTTGTAATTTTATGGGTTAAATACATCAACATTTGGATCCAAAAGAGGCCTTTGGGTCCACCCATGACCGCCCAAAGAGAGAAATCTAAACTACACCCATTTCACTCCAACCTTACGCGCCATAAAGTATACACAACCAACAAAGTCTATTCATATCGACGAGAAGCGAGGCGACAGGTGTCTAATCTTAATATAAGAGTTAATTGGGGGGAAAAATAAATAATCCCTCCCTCTCACAAGATATTCTTGTTTCGTTTTATATCCATCTCAAATTAAATTTCCCTTTCTTTAATTAAATTTTTAGTTTTCTAATATACCATTATTTATGGTGCATGAAAATCAATAATAAAGAAGAAATAAAGTGAAATATTAAGTAAACTAAAGCGTATGTTGAGAAATATATTCTTAAATTGTACATTTTCAATAATATTAATTAATATTTCTTAATTGGTGAAAAATTAAAAGGGAATATCTTTGTAGGACGAAATGAGTAATTCTTAACATTATCACATTAGTTTTTGTTACATAACTTTCCACCGTGTGTAGTTTATATATATGCACGTCATAGTTGAAAATTTTCTTACTATTTAATAATAAGAAGTGACTATCTCATTCGATTAACCCGTGACATCCAATATGACGACATTATCACATCCAAAATGACGCCTTTAGGATATAAAGTATCAAGAGAGAATTTTGATTCCTGAGATGATCTTACCTTATTGAATTAAGGTTCAACTGCTTTATTAAAAAATTTTCGCATAGATTAATCTTTTTTTTTTCTTTTTGAGGCTATACATTATTACTCACTCCATCCCACATTTATGGACTTGTTTTCCTTAAGATGTTTCAAATATATACTTTTATTTCTTTATTGATTGAGAATCTTATTTACATTACTCTTCTAATTTCCTCTATTTAATATTTAGTTATAATTGTTAAGCTTAAATTCTACTTAATAAATAATAAGGTGAATTTAAAAACACAGTTTACAAAATATATATATGTCTACAATATTATTCTTCGGTAATGTTCAAGCACCTCTTGAAAGTTTTATTAAAAAACTTCCTACCTCATGTGACATGTATTGATACACACTATATAGATTTGAGGAGATTTTGTAATAAAATCTTCACGAAGTGATTGAACATTTTCATATTATTGTTATAATCTTGAAAAACTCAAATGAGCCTATAAATGGGAAAAAGAGAGTGATTTTAAAATTAATTTTAGTTTGACTTTTAGGTATATAAAGTTACAAAATTAACTGTAGAATCTTAGTTGTAAAATGGGATTCGCAGACGCGGCCGGCTTTATTTTCCCAAAAACTAAGATGTGCGTATTAAAAATATCCTAAATTATCTATTACCCCTTAAAAACATGTTTGGGTCACATCTATATAAACCCACAATTGCTTCCATTCTCAACCCCCAAAATCTCTCTCCATCCATCCATACTTCTCTTAAACCCACCACAAAATCTCTCTCTCTCTCTGACATACACATATAATAAATAGGTGAAACACGTACAGGGTACAAATTAAAGATGTGTCAGCAAAAATCGTTGCCAGTATCTAGCAAGTGCAATTCAGACAAACCAACCAATCTCTCCATCAAAACTTCAGAATCCGACATGTTTACCTCTTTGATTCCCACAACTCCAACATCTGTCCACCAAATCAAGCAACCCCATAAAACCACACATCTTTCCCTTGTCATCCAAGAATCCAAGTCCATCGCCAAAATAGCCCTCCCCATGATCCTAACCGGCCTATTACTCTACTCTCGCTCTATGATCTCCATGCTCTTTCTCGGTGGCCTCGGCGACCTCCCCTTGGCCGGAGGCTCTTTGGCCATTGGTTTCGCTAACATCACCGGCTACTCCATCCTCTCCGGCTTAGCCATGGGAATGGAGCCCATCTGTGGCCAAGCTTTTGGTGCCAAAAAGTACAAGATTCTTGGGCTTACCCTGCAAAGAACAATTATTTTACTTCTTTTCACTTCGCTTCCAATATCTCTTCTTTGGATTAACATGAAAAGGATTCTACTCTTATGCAGACAAGATGAATCCATTGCTACGCAGGCTCAAGAATACTTATTGTATTCACTTCCTGATCTCTTTGCACAATCTCTTCTTCACCCATTAAGAATCTACCTCAGAACACAATCTATAACTTTGCCTTTATCATTTTGTGCGGCCCTTTCGATTCTTCTGCACGTGCCCACCAACTATCTTCTTGTTTCAAGGCTTGGTTTGGGCATCAAAGGGGTGGCACTAAGTGGTGTTTGGACAAACTTCAATCTAGTGGGATCATTAATTGCCTACATAATTTTCTCCAAAGTTTATAGGAAAACATGGGGTGGGATATCCATGGAGTGCTTCAGGGACTGGAAATCCCTATTGAATTTGGCCATTCCAAGCTGCATTTCCGTCTGCCTCGAATGGTGGTGGTACGAAATCATGATCGTGCTCTGTGGATTGCTCATGAACCCCAAGGCAACAGTTGCCTCAATGGGGATTTTGATCCAAACCACTGCATTAATCTACATATTCCCATCTTCTCTTAGCTTCAGTATGTCAACCAGAGTAGGCAACGAACTAGGTGCCGGCCAACCAGAAAAAGCTAAGCGTGCAGCGATAGTAGGCCTCTCCGGCAGCTTCATACTCGGGCTTTCGGCTCTGTTTTTCACAGTTTCAGTGAGAAACATTTGGGCTAAACTTTTCACTCATGACAAAGAGATCATTGGATTGACTTCATTGGTATTACCAATCATAGGACTCTGTGAACTGGGAAACTGCCCACAAACAACAGGCTGTGGGGTGTTGAGGGGAACAGCCAGGCCTAAGGTTGGAGCCAACATTAACTTAGGTTGCTTCTACCTTGTCGGAATGCCGGTCGCAGTAGGTTTAGGGTTCTTCCTGAACTTCGATTTCCAAGGATTATGGTTTGGACTTTTAGCTGCACAAGCTTCATGTATGGTGACAATGATGATTGTTCTGCTGCTAACAGATTGGGAATTTGAATCCCAGAAAGCCAAACAACTCACTGGATCCTCCAATGTTGACGACATGGAAGAAATTGAGGAAGAAAAACCGCTTAATGCACGTCAAGTGACTCAACCGGACGGGACAGTATAATGAACAATATATATTTTAGATAATAAATTAGGTGACCACATTATTATTCATGTTATTAAAATGTAAAGTAGGAAGCAGTAGGATTAATCTTTAATTCTTGGATTGCTAATTCTCCAGCCTTGAAAATTCAAGCTTGAATTTTGTCTTTTGTACTCTACATAGTATACCAAGAATTTAATTAATTAAGGATCAGCAGCCATCTTCATTGATTTTACCATGTTGTAATACTATTACTTAGGTAGGTAATGAAGTGATTCTGTAACCATACGACGCCTTGAATTTTCCTTCTTGTAACTACCATTCTTGTTCAAAGATGTTTCAACGATGTTCTTTTAGTTTTTAATTTATTTTATTCTATTTTTACTCGTGACTCCGATGTTCATATTTTCATATTCCAATGCAACATTGTATAGAAAGAGCAAAATGCACCAAGTGTAGCGGGGGGGGGGGGGGGGGGGGGGGGGGGGGGGGGG
>CAVNYN010232666.1:0-10212 GCA_963692815.1 Nyctanthes arbor-tristis
CTCTTGAGGTTTTTTTTTTTTTTTTTTTGCAGGAAGAAAATGTACCCTCCAATTAATCAATAGAAATTCCTCATAGGTGTTCTTCTCATTTCATGCCGTCATATCGTTTCGTCTACCTATGATTTTTACGGTATAAAATTGTTTGAGTTCTTTTTATCTAATTTCTTGATCGGTTGCTTTACATTTTCTCTCCCGATATTTGATGCATGACTTGAGTACTTGAAATTGCTAATTGATATATTGGGTTGAAATTTGATTAAACAAGTGAATTCAAAGAATTAAAGATTAGGGACACATTCCATTAATTGAAAGCCCATAGTCCTTCAATCTATGTACTATTTTTCCCATTAAGGGCAAATCTTAATGACCAATCATGCCAAAGTTAAGACGTGATAATGTTTGAGTTTGGACAAACATACCATCAGTGAAAAGTTATTTTAAAGTTATCGCAAGTTATGGCGGCAAGTTGGGTTGGGTTCGGGATGGATTGGCCCCGCCCCGATAATATTATTTCGCGCCCCCTGCCCTGACTACTTTGGGTCGGGTCAGTTCAGGTCAGGGCTCGGGTCAGCTTAGGGCAACAAATTGCCCCGTTTATTTTTTATTATTATTTTTGTAAATTCTTCTTCCTAACTTGATTGGTTTGATATAATCTAGTTGCAAAATTAACAAATAGAAATCCATTTTGATATATAATCTAACACAACAGATGTAATAGAATTATAGATAATAATCAGATGCCACAAATGACAAAACTCAAAAGCATAAACCTAACGAAGTCTAAGACTCCAAGTCCAACATGATACATATCCTCATTATTGGGGTTTTGTAATTTTTTTAAAATAAACGGATCGGGCGAGCTTGATCCGCCCCACCAACTTGTAGGACAATATTTTTCCACTTTGTTCGATTGGGTCGGGGTAAATTGCCATACCTACTGATAAATCACCGTCACCCCTTTCCTAAGCATTACAAGTTTATCCCTAAAATAAATAAATAAATAAATACATTATTAAGTTTATAAATTTATTATGAGAGACAAATATATTATGTACTAGTGAATAGATGTGGCTGATGAAAAACAATACTTATGAACCATTGTTCTTTTTTAAGTGTAAATTACAAATTGTATTGTAGTAGTATAAGTGTGAATAGAGATATGTCTTATTAAAATACTGTGAGAATAAATAAATTAATAATACAAACCCTATAGGGGGAGACTAGAAACTAAAATTAAATGTAGAAAAATCTGAGATAAGAGGAAGCGAATTGAGACCTCTAGGGGCCAAGTAAAATGCAGCCATACCCTTCAAAAGTAATTTGTTTGACCTGTTCCTAATTATATGTTCTTTCTAAATTCTAACATTATATTCTTTTCTTATCGACAAATAAAAATAGGAAAAAAATCCCCACAATGGCAAGGAATAAGCCTTTTTTTTTTTGGGGGGGGGGGGGGAAGGCGAGGAAAAAACCTTATTCCCTCAAAATGGGATTTTCTTTTACAAATGCCCAATGTGGCACTTTTTTTTAATAAGGTGATCAAGTTACACTTGAAGCACAAAAGAGCGCATTACATGGAGGTCATAAACTTTTCAAATTGTTCAATTTAATCATAGTTTCCCCATCTTTTGGGCTTAGAACATTTAACCATCTTGTTCAATCTATTACCTACCCCCATCACCCTCTCTGATAACTGGTTTGCCACCTGTTGGTTGTGAAACCACTAGCTGGTGGTTTAAGCCCATAATTTGGTGGTTTGTTCACTAGATGTGGTGGTGTTCAATTATGGCTCCATGAGACCACCAGATTTTGTGGGTTTCCTTTGTCGGTGAAGTCAACACTCAGATTTTTCATCGTTGCTAACACTGGTGACTTTGTTGGCGGCGGTGTTGCCGCCAAGGCTGAAAATAGTTGAAAGCCATTTTTTTCTTTTTCTTTTTTTTTTTACTTGATGGAAAATGACGATTCAGGGTTGATAAATTGCTGAAAAGTTGCAAGTGGGTTAACAAGACATTATGCTTAAAATAGTGTCATGTTAGAAGCAGATGGCATATAGGAATCCGCCCTAAAAATAGTAAAAGCGGATGGCACACCATTTATCTTAAAACGAAATCATTATAAAACCTCAACGGTTTACCATAAGAACTCTAATATTGTCAACTATAATAAACCCAAAAAAAAAAAAATCAAACGTAAAATAATCTTCACATTCCAACTCAAACCCTCTTTGTAACTTTGTCCACATGCCATCTTCTCTAGCAACAGTTATAATCCCAGTGTTCTTCTCTAGCCATTTCCTTAAGAGTTCAAATTCTAAGGAAGCGCTTGTGGAAGTTAGTGGAAACGCACGCTAACCCTGACTAATTTAGGCATATACTGTGATTTACCTCATACATCAGGACTTAGGGACAGGTAGGTTTGGGCGCTTGTGATAGTGTGTAAAAAAAAAAAAAGGAAATCCCAACGTTCTAACATTTTTTTTCACTTTTTCTTCTCCAGAGTCGGATTCTTTTTCTTTTGGACTTTTTGTTATTAAGATATATATATATATATATATATGGAAATGATTTCATGCAAGATGTCTGACAAGACTAATAATCTCTCATCACATACACATGTAGGTGACATAAATCTTATCAGACGTCCAAGGTAGTTTAAAACTAGGGATATCTACTCATATATGCGTGTGTGTATGCGCAGTGTGGTTTGACCCTTTTTTGGGTTAATTTTTAATCCCGATTCTAGCTTTTTAATTCGGTTTTTGCTGCAAAAAGTTCAGCCACCCCCTTCGCTTGTCCTCTTCTCACCTTTCTCTTTTACAGTACAAAAAAACCCTTCTCTTATCTCTATCTCTCTCTCTCTCTCTAGGCGTATAGCTGTTGTATGTATATGTCACTACAAAAGCCAAAGTATATCTGTGTAATCGTCATCAATGCAAAGGACACAGACCCACCACATAACTGCACACCCACTGTTCTCTCTCTCTCCCCTCAAACCCTAATGCTTGAAATTCATACTCTATTTCCAGTGTGAAGCTTTTCTCTTCACTCAAAAAGGGGCCTAAAGGTAAGGTATGAGAGTGGTGAAATGGAGGTGGATGAGATTCAAGCTCATGGGGGAAAATACCTAAGGACCACTAATGGGGGGCCTGATTCCGCTAAAATAGGGCTAACCCACAGCCACCAAAACCACGTTGAAGATGGAGAGCCCAAAAAAGGCGGTGGCGGAGAAGGAGGTGGTGGTGGTGGTGGTGTTGATCTAAGTGGTGGGGGGTTAGGTAGGTTTTATGGGTGGTCGTCTTCAAGAATCGTGAGGGTTTCTCGAGCTTCCGGTGGCAAAGATCGGCACAGTAAAGTTCTGACCTCAAAGGGCTTAAGGGACCGTCGGGTGCGCCTCTCTGTTGGCACCGCCATTCAATTCTACGATTTACAGGACCGGTTGGGATACGATCAGCCGAGTAAGGCCATAGAGTGGCTGCTAAAGGCGGCGGCCAACTCCATCGCTGAGCTTCCTCCGATGACTACTACATTTCTGGACAATAACCCCGGCCAGCTAACCGACGATAAGAGGCCCACGACCGCCGATCAGCATCTCCCCCCGGAATCCGCTGAACCGGAAATTGACGGCGGAGATCCGAATTTCCAGCAAAATATGGCGACCATCTCCAAATCTTCCGCCTGTAGCAGTACTTCGGAAACCAGCAAAGGTTCCGGGCTCTCCCTGTCCAGATCTGAGAACCGGGTCAAAGCCCGGGAGCGTGCTAAAGGGAGGGTAGCGGAAAGAGAGAAGGAGAAGGAGACCGAATCGTCCCGAGTCACTCACATGAGCTCTATTTCCCCAACCACTTCTTTCACAGAATTACTGAGTTCAGGCATCAATAATGTTAATACTAACAGTAATCACCAGAACGAGTACTTCACCAGTGGGCTATTAGGTCCGCCGGTGACTACTCGGCCGGGGCAAATGCTAATGGGAAGTCCACTCTCGCCGCCGCCGCTGACGACGGTGTCTTCGCCAATATTTAGTCCCGCCGGAGAACATCCGGAGCTCCCCCACTTCTCCTTCGTCCACGATCACCTTGTCTCCGTCCTCCCTCGACGGAATGAAAACAATACTGCTAGTCACAGTGAGTACAATCTAGACTTCACAATGTCGTCGACTTCTTCTTCCGGTCTCGCCGGATTCAATAGGGGGACCCTTCAGTCCAATTCTTCGTCCTTATTTCCTCCCCTGCCGAGGTTCTCTTCCATGGATGGATCGCAAAATTTCTTCGCAGGACCTGTTGATGCACCTGTGGATAATCACCACCATTTCCTTCCTGGCTTTGACGCCGGGTTGCAGCTATACCCCAGTGGCGGCACTCACGGTGGCAACAGGCACTCCGGCCATGAAAGCAAAGGAAAGAATTGACATTGATTCAACAAAATATTTGCTCCCATCCCAGGTAAAACATTCAATCTACCTCAAATTAGTCGAAGATTTTAATTTTTAGTATATCATTTCATGACATTTTCGGTTATCTGATTCTTTATGAAAACATGGATTTGAGGGTTTGTCTTTAGTGTTAACTTTAAAGATTCATGGTCCCTTTTGGATTAATGACATGTTTCACCAAGATGAGCAGTGTTTGATTTCTTGGTTTCAACAAAAAGTATGGCAATTGGTGCATGCATTTTAGATTTCCATTTTGTTGTCTTTTTATGATGTTACATAGATAACTGCAAATAGGGTTCGGCTGCTTGTCCCTTTACTTGTTTCTGACATGTGCATGCCAAGCCAAGATTGTAGCAGCATTTTTTAGCATCGATTGAATAAGCCCTAGCTAATTCTTGATTGTGAGAACTCTACATATATAGGTTGGATTGAACAAGCGAGACTCTTACGAGTCTCTAGTTGTTAATTAGCCTCGATCGCCCGTCATACATTTGACGAGACTATTCTAGGTCAGAGATGTGACGGGAGATCATTGAACAACCCACGTGTATGTGAAATGTAGTATTCTCGTATATCGAGAAACTTTTTGTTTCTTTCTTATTGAATCTTCTGTCTCTTCTGCTTCCACTAATAATAATATAGGTCAGTGATCTGGAAAACTGTGCCCGAAAAGAAAGCCTAGCACACATGCCAGTTGATTTATGGAGTTTTTATTGCTTTGTATTTCAAAGCAGCTCTTTTAGGGTTTATAAGCTTAATAATAACAAAAAGATTCAAGGCTTGTTGATTAGATCAATCCAAAAATTTAAGGTCAAAGTTGTAGCATAGCGATATATTACAAATAACCCATCTCCAGCTTTCAAGCACATATATCATCTCATACAATTATTTTTCTACAAAATCAATTCTTATCATCTAGGTATCAGTATTAATTTCCATTTATGGGAAAGTTGTACAGTGTAGAACTAGTTAAGCGAACTTTAGCGCATATTGTATTAGATTGCAAGGACAAAATTAAAACTACCAGTATTACTATCTGGGGATTGCATCAACTCAATGTTAGATTTTTAGTCAAAGAATAAGGTTACTATTTTTGTTCTTCCCAAAAAAATAGCCCACTAATCATATTGATTGTGTTTTTAATTTTTCATTTCCATAAATATTCCTAATTAATGTATCAACTACATATATATTGAAAGTATTTTTAAACAATTAGTGAGGAATAATGGTATATATGGAAAAACTACAAGTAGAATTTAATGTTTCAACTATATTAACCATTGTTTCTTAATTTGTGTGAAAATAATACTCCTTCCATCCCACAAAGATAGACATGCTTTTATTTTCACTCCTATTATTAAGAAAATTGTAATTAATGTTATTGAAGTCAAGTTTTTATGCATTTTCCTAATATATCCTTTCTTTTACTACCTCCGTCCTAAAAAGATGGCCTAGTTTTCCTTTTTCTTCGTCTCAAAATATAGTCCAGTTTTCTTTTTAAAATGTAATTGAAATATTTAAAATAATTATAGGGAAATGACGTTAAAATTTATTTTTCCAATACTAGTAATCAATTTTTCTTAATCAATGTGAAAAAAGAAATAGGACTATCTTTTTGAGACGGATGTAGTACTATTTATCTTGCTTCAATAATTTTTTTATCGTTATAGCAATGCATATTGAATAAGGGCATATGTGAAAATTAAGATTTCAACTACATTCTAAAAGGATAGTGGTCTGTCTTTATGGAACATGCAAAAAAGAAAGACATACCTATCTTTGCGGGGCGGGGAAACTAATATGAGATGTTTGAATGAAAAAGATCTAAGTTATTGTTGACCATTTTTCTTTATATAAACACACATAAAAGTATTTTCTTTATCTTTTTACACGTTTTATTATATACTAAATTAAAATGACTTATGTTGAATGATTAAAATGTAATAATTACATTCTTATGATTTTTAGTGGGAAAAGTAACATTTTAGTGTTTATCGATTGATTAAAATGTAATAGCTACATTATGACTTTATTAGTTACAGTGGATCCAAAGTTGATGGCCATTTTGTTCCAAAGAATGTTCTAAATATTTATTTATCTTTTTCCTTTACTTTGGTCAAACTTTTGTATAAGGCTTAAAAGTTTTAGTGAGTTTTTTAGTAGTACTCCTGGTAGAAAAATATACAAATAGATACAAGGATGAAGGACCTATGTATGTAACTGATTAATTAGTATTTCTACGTATTCTGACATGTTTTTGATTCACTAGTATACCAGGAATGCTAATTAAAATATTTCCAAATTAGAAAATAATGTAATGCGTTGTGCAGTTAATAGAGAATATGGATATATATATATATATATATATACACATATATTAATAATTTTGTGCTTCGCGGCATCATCAATCATAGAACTGCCTAGGTAAAATGTTCATATCCTCAAACGTTTGGGAGATGAAAATGTTGAAGGTTTGATGATTGCTTAAACTAGAAACAATTAGCGATTAAGCACCTTAGTGGAACATATTGGAGATAATTAATTATTTTCAAATCCACCCCCACTTGTTTTTTCTCTCTATATTGACTACTAGAAAACCTATAACCTGCATGCATATTCTGAATTAATTTATTTATTATATTCGCGTATTAATTACTTTTTCTGGATACTGTTTCTTGAAATATATCCTCACAAGAACCATCAATACGAAGACCCCATATTAAAAAGAAAAAAAAGAGTTGACAGTGTGCATGAATGGGAAAATGTAGATAGAAAATCCTCTACTGTACCATAATAGAGGCTTGTCTAGTTCTCATTACTATCTTTGTTGATTATGCTGCTTAATTTATATAATAATGAAGGAGAATGATGATTAGTGACAATTTAATGTCTTAAAAAAGGATTACTCTGAGGGTAAAAAAATAGGGCAAAATAAGGTGATTTCAAATTTACTTTTGTACAAGAAGTTATTGACCCCAAAAATGTTTGGAAATAGAAATGTGCATAAAGGTAAATTTTACATTTACAAAATTACACTATTTTCTCATGTTTGGAGTTAATTATTGCAAAAGTCATCATCTTGCCCACAATTTTTCTTGATAATTAATTAAAATTATTAAAGTGAAATAATTAATAAATGAAATGGCATAATAGGTAAATGATGTTAAACTTTACTTTTTCAATACTATTAAATGAACTTTTCTTAATCTGTGTGTAAAGTTGACATGGACTATCTTTTTGAGGCAGAGATAGTATATGATCTCATTTCTATATTAAAAAGTATAATTAGCATTACTTTACAAATCTATTCCGATTTAATATTTTAATTATAACTATCAATTATGAATTATGGTTATTACATAGAGACAAATTAGGAACACAAATAACAAAATGTGTCTTTTCAATACATTTCTTAATCCTTGTGAAAAAACAAGTGGGACCATATAATCGGGATGGACGGAGTAGTTCAATAGCAAGTGTTTTTTCTTATTTACTCTGATCAAATGCAGTTCCAACTTGCTAGTAGGCAAGCTTAACATGTATATGCCATCATCGATGGACAATCTGAATAATCTTAACAACGATGTTTGATGCAGGTATAAACTAGAGATGAGAAGCGGCCACTACTCCTGGTTAGAGCATGCTGTCGCGGCACAGTGATTTATTGCGTCTCTGAAATTATTATTACTCGCAACTATCTATTTTCCACAACTACTACTGCCATTTATGTATTATGGTTCATGTATTTATTAGAATGCCAGTTCTGGTGCGTTTGTAGTAATTGCAAGTTCTTTTCTTTGAATTCCTCCTTGTTATTGTTTCAAACAAGCAAAAATATGAATCGTCAGTTGAACAAAGCTTGACAACTTTTTATGATTTGTGCAGGCTACTTGTACAGTTCCATATATGTTTTGTAGACCATCTTCATTTTCAAGCATGATTGGTAATGTTAAAGAAAAGATACTGAAATGAGTTATAGCGGTGTGGCACTCTGAGGTTTACTCTTGTTTTCTCCAAGTCCCACACCTTACCTCAGTCGAGCGTGCCAAACATGCAACGCGTCTCTTATGATGGTTGAATTCGAGAGGCCATTGCTGGAAAAATCTGAACCAAACGTCTCAGTTCTCAGGATATAGATACAACACCCTTTATCAACCCATACAGCATTAATAAATAATTCAATGCGCCTACTCCATAAAGCAGCCTTCATTAACCGCCGGAAAGCTGTTTCTTCTACCATTGCCGGGGGCGAAAATCGGACACGATATTTTTTCATTTCAAGGTGGTGGCAAAAACTACAAGAATTCTCCCCAAAGAGGGCGAAATGTCTGCCATATTCACATAATTTATTTAGTCAGTGATAAGACTAATAACAATACACGGCTGAAACTGCACGTAACATTGCTCGATGGACCTCTCACAATTTTTGTTAGCACACGGCTTGAACAACAAAACCATAAAGCTTACTGGTAGCTCTTAGAAGCAGATGCCATCATCAATCTGTTTCAAATTTCAACCTTAGGAGGAAGGGTTTAGGTACTGGCTGCATTTCTTCATTTATATATAATATGACTCAAATTATCTGTGTCTGGCTATTATTCATGTTACGAGATGCTCAAGACAAAATTGGTTTTCCTCTGCCTCAGGAAACGTGCACATCTCCCTTCCTTGGAAAGCCGATCTCCATCTTATAAATACCTACAAGTACCAATTCAGAATGACCATATATAAAACCTTTTCAAGTTAATGTGTTGCGTAAAATGAACTTTCCTGAAAATCATTAACAAAAAATGAACATATATGAGATGGGAGATACTATTGTGGCATGCAAGTGCATGCAAATTTAAGTGATAATAACTTGAGCTTGGGTCAATATGGTCAGCTTAGACCTATGTTAATGATAACAGAGGTATTAACCAAAACAATATGAAATCCCCCAACCCCCATCATTGTTCAGATAAAAGAATGAATAGCACTTGCGCTTTAACACGGAGCAAAAGAAATAAGGGTCACAATAGGAATAGACGGTAGAAGAAGTTTCATAAGAATGGATTGAGAGAGACAAGGGAAAATACAAAAGCTACTCCAAAGTTGCGATGGATTTATCCCATCCAAATATGGATCTCAGGTCTATCAAATTCCAAAATAGAATTCACTACACGATCTATAGCAAAAGCTAAACAACAAGAACCATACAAAGGCATAGGTCATGATAATAGGAAAAACTAGGACCAAAATTTGTGACAGGACAGCATAAGCAAGGTGAAGTCAAAATTCTGCCTTTAGTGAAAATAAGAACTACGTTGACCGAGAGAAGCATATAATTTCAAACTTGTCAATTTATCAGAATCTATGCTTCTAACAATAAAAGTTCAGCTAGTTACCTAATTATCTAAACCAATTAAAAACGTAAACTTTGTGCAATGATGAAAACTATTACCTCAAACACTTCATTCACCGACTTCCAACTCAAAACGAGTTCATTTCCAGACAATAAGTCCTCCTTTTTACCAGCATCCTTGCAGCAGTTCCAAAAGGCTCCTCAAATGCCGACACAACCCAATTCCCTTCTGAGCCGGCCACCTCCTTCTTTGGCTGCTCACTAGGCCTGATTGCCACTAAAGTCGCTCCTTTCAATACCATCCCATTGGGCAATTCCAAATGTGGCGCATACCATAACCGCATATTCAAGGCAGGAACCAGAGTCCTCTTGGAAGCTGAGGAGGCTGATAAAGGCTTCACTCTCAGCTCCTCCAACTGTTCTTCATTCATAGACAA
>CAVNYN010232668.1:0-14289 GCA_963692815.1 Nyctanthes arbor-tristis
ACACCGAAAAAAGAAAAAAAGAAAACCGATACAGATGGAAGAAAAATATACGAGGGCTAAACCATTTGGCTGCTCGGCCACCAAAAGCCCGATAGAAAATGAGTCGATTGAGATTTTCTATGTGAAGGAATAGTCCTAGTAGAGATTCGGATAAAATCGTTATTTAACGGCCACGTGTCACGTTTAATCACCCTTAAATTATTAAAAATTATTATTTATATTTGACAAAAAAAAGAAAAGAAAAATCCTCTGCCAAGTAAATTTCTTTTTGCCCCTTTAGGGAACCTACAACTTTGTTGATGGAAAGAGGATAAATATGTGAAAGATGGAAAATGATGGTTGAATTCATCAACATAACTTTGATGAAGTTGAGGGGAAAATTAAAGTCGATTCCAAATCGACACTACTAACTTGTTGGTTGATTTTTAGAAAATATATACTTTTTAGTTTTATTATAGATAGATAAAATCGGTAAACTTAAACTGTAGAACAAATATATAATGCGTCTATTTTTTTATTTTTTTGGATACATTAGGGATAAGGGGAGGGGAGAAATCTATCCACGGTAATAATTGTTCGAACCACATAATGTGCTTATTGTTGTTTATACACTTTATAAGAAATGGATTACATATATGTGTGATTATATAAAAATGTATGGATGCTATGGACCTTTGCTTTTTGTTTTTGTAAGTTAACCAAATCAGAGCCAACAAATTAACTTTCTTCGAAACATGACAAGCGTATAGTTAGTGTGGATGTAGATGTGTATTAATACTAAGGCTCAAATTAAGCCCATTGAAATTGAAGTCATGATTCAACTGTGAATTTTGCCATAGATGTAAAATAAGTTGTCTGGGAGTTTATCTATACAAAAATAGTTACCTTTATCTTTTTACATTCTTCTTCAATTGCTTGTAATTTATTTTTAAAAATCAATCTTTCTTTTCGTGATTTTTTCTCACGAGAGATTTATATACTAGTTAAAGTTTCGTGGAAACAGAATTGGGTTCCCTTTTGAACCAGAAAATGATATGGCCCATTAAAAAAGAGATGTCTATTCCCATTACTTGTCTGTCAACCCTCACATCATGTCTACGGTTCCATAATAAAATCAGAGTTCGGGTTATATAGCGGGAGTGAGTAGCTTATTTTTTGAAAAAAGAACTTTTAAGGATATCTAAACTTAAATCCCATAAATAATTTAAAAAAAAATCCCATAAATAAATAATTTCCTCTTTTTTTCTTTTTTTAACTTTAAATAATTTCCTCTTCTTTTGTTTTTTTTTTAATTGTTTTCCACCACCACCTCCTCGTACGGCCATCACGTGCCACAAAGCCTTTTCGTCCCAATATAAACGCACTCTTACCTCCTTCACTCCACCATTCTGTTTCTGTATCCGTTCCTTATCGTTGCATCCTCTTCCAGAATGTCGCCATCGTGTGGCGAGCAGCCGCCCTCCGCCACCCTCTCCGGCGGCGGTGGAGAAATTATGTTATTTGGGGTCAGAGTTAAAGTCGACCCCATGAGAAAGAGCGTCAGTATGAATAATCTTTCTGAATACGAGCCCGTTAACCTTAATAAGAATCAGAACGTCAGTAATTGCAAGAAGAACGGTGATGACTCGAGCGCTGCGGTGGAGGATGGTGGCGCTACCTGTTATGCTTCCGCCGATGATGCCGTGCCGCAACCGGCCTGCGGGAGTCGCGAGCGTAAACGAGGTTAGATCTATTTTCAACTGCTAATTAATCGTCGTTTTCGGAATAAAATCATCTTAATTGGAAGTTGTTTTTTATGCTATGAATTCATCAAATGTTTGATTTGTATGGTTTATATATATCCATTTTAAGGATCACAGATTGTGTACATACAGCTTCCACAAGTTTAAAAATTATTCCTTTCGTGTAAGGAGAGACATCTCGGTCTTTGGATGATTGATGTGTTATAGAGCTAGTTGACTTTGGTACAATAATCTGTTTGATGGAAAACCAAAGTTTTCATTTCTCTAAAATTGAAAAGGAAATTCTTGTTTGATGAAGAAAACAAATTTTCAATAAACGAAGATATCTCAGTGTAAATTTTCTTAATTTATGATGCTTTAAGTTTTCGAACTTATCCAGCGTTCTCTATCGGCCCCAAGCTCGGTTATGGATCTAGTCTAGGGTTGGTACTAAGTACAAACCTTAATCAAATTCGAAGTCAACATAAATTTATTGGAACAAGGATTGCTTTGATGTTATTGTAATACCTCTTGTATTGGTTTTGATCAATTTTTTGGTTGGTTTGGGATTTTTGCATATAGGAGTTCCATGGACAGAGGAAGAACACAAGCTATTCCTCATTGGATTGCAGAATGTAGGAAAAGGAGACTGGAGGGGCATATCTAGAAATTATGTCAAGACTCGTACGCCTACCCAAGTTGCCAGCCATGCCCAGAAGTACTTTCTTCGACGAAGTAACCTCAATCGACGTCGCCGCCGTTCTAGCCTCTTCGACATCACCACTGATTCGGTAATTCTATTGATCAGATCAGAATATATGTTCTTTTTCAACTGTGTTAAGAAAAATATAATTGGATCTTATCTCAGTCCATTTCAAGCTGATTTTAATTAAAATGCAGTACATGACACGTTCTTCAAAAGTAAAAAGTTGATATTTTTCTTACTTTTTGAGAGACAAGTCCCCTTTTTATGCCAAAGGTATAAAAGAACTTTGTGAGTGCTAAGCAATGTAGTTCTCCACTTGTTTCTTCTAAATTAATATACTATTGAAGGAAAGAGAAAGTGAAAGAAAAGCAAGTAATATTGACAATTAAGTGGCGGAAACCTACATTAAGTGGTGGTTTATGGTTTTTATCGACTTGAAGAAGCTCGTCTTGGTAAGAGTAAGACAATCTCTGTAGAACAAAACAAAGAGGGAGGGTTGACCAAGATTGACATGATCCCTAAGTTACGAAAATGAATTGTGAAACAACCTGAAATTTATAGTGAAGAAGATTTAGTTATCATTTTTTGTTCTTGTTTTGTAGTTCAAGCCTCTGACTTCTGTTCTCCAATGCTTAGGTCACTGCAATGCCACCTGAAGAGTGTAAGAGCCGTCAAGGTATCCCATCACAGACAGCTATGCAGCCAATCTCACTGCCTTCACTGGAAACCTCCAACAGCAGTGGATATCCAGTCGTGCCTTTCTCCTTGACTGTTGGCCAAGTTCTATTGCCAATGCAAGTTGAAAATCCAGTTCAAAATCTTCCTCTTGGCCAAGGTGATCAAGTGAATAATTCTCTTGCCCTACCCATGCATCCAGCTTCTATGCTTCCCATGACAACTCCGTCAACAGACGTTGATCTTAACCAGAATGCCCCTATTGGGCCATCACCATTGTCTTTGAGTTTGTCATTGTCTTCAGGCCGGGATCAGTCATCAGCTGCAGGGCACTTAGCATTCCAGATGACGCCGAATCTAAATAAGGGGGATGGCATCATTAGTGTTGCTTGACTAATATGGATGTTTAAAAAAATAAAATTTGGAAAAGAGTCCATCATCATATATAAATATAATTAGAGAGACTGTACTAATATATAGGTTAGGTGATCTAGTTTGACTACAAACTGGATCTTTGTTTTGTACAGACTGGAAAAGTATTTATGTTTTATTCTATTTCTTGGTCTTGCTTGTTTGCATTCCTTCTCTTTGCAGTTGAGAATAAAGTTGTACAACTATTCAAATCCTTCATTTGTTGTTTGTGTTGGTTGAATTTTGCTTTTGGTTTGTGCTCAGTTTGCATGTTTGGCTTCCTTCCTTATATGAGTTGAAAAAAAAATCAAGAATCATAACTTATTTTCAGAACTTCCTATAGACTTAAAGATAATCATGCAAAAAGATAAAAATCGCTGGGAAGTGATCGTGACATTAAATGAGAGTTGTACATTGAAAATTTTATAGATCTTGGAGTTAAACAGTATCTTCAACTATATATGGATTGCCATTGCAAACTTTTCTACAATGAAATTCGGAAAAAATTATAATTAGTATTCAAATTCTTTAATTTCTTATGCTTAATCTTTCTTTGTGTTTTTTACTTAACAGTAACTTTTTGTTTGATTGGAGGTGGAAAAAGAATTGGAATTTCTTTTCCATGGAAAATATTTTCCTCTCTCCCCACTTGGAAATTCTTCTTTGATTTCAATGACAATCACTACTTTCGTGCATGGAAAATAATACTATGTTTCATTAGCTTAGGAAAATTTAAGCCGAAATTGGTATTTTCCATGGAAAGTAGTTTGCAATCAAACGCATACGCAGCATAAGATCCTTCGAAAGGGACTGTGCTCGCAGATTATGAACACTTCAGGGATTCGTGTTGCCACTAATTGAACTTTTGGACACTATGTTATCATATGACTCATAGATTAGGGACTCAATTGCAATATTCCAGAAAGAAGAACCCTTCCCCTGCTGTCTGGTTCGTATTTCTCTCTATTTCCAGAGCCTCTGCAACTCACGCCTGTTAACATGCCTGGACCTCAACCAGCCTCAAAAGAAAGAGAGTGAAGAAGTAGAAATCATTTTGTTTTCTACTGCTAAAATGGCTGAAACAGAGAGTTCGTCGCCCGAAATATTCATACCGGAGGACTGGTCTAATGCAGCGGAGGGCATAGCCGATTCTTTAACCCCACCTTCAGTGTTTGTTTGTGGGCCCAAAAACAGCGGCAAATCCACTTTCTCCCGCCATCTCGTCAATGTTCTCCTTCAGAGGTAGTCTTTTATTTGGTTTTGTTTGTTTCTATTTTCCTTTTGGTTCTCTTGATTGGTGGGGGTTGTTTATTGTGTTGAACATAAATTTCTTGGGTTAGCTAATGCATTTTTTTTTTTTGTTGGTGGTGTTTTTTATTCTTAATTGGTTTACTGTTTTCTGGCTCGAATTTGCTGAGTTGCCATGGTGGTTTAATCTTCATTGTCTTTCTTTATTTTTTTTTAACATGGGGATATAGCTAATGTGGAATGATAAATTTTTTGCCTTCTGATACTTGGATGAATTGGAAGTTACATTACGTTTAATTGATTTTTACATGTATGTTTATTTGCAAGAGATGAAACTGGCATACTTGTTTCATTTGCCTTGTAATTTTCTTAGTTCATATATTGGAGTTTGAACTGCAATCGCATGCCTACATGTGTCAAGGTCACTACTCACTGGTTGAATTGCAAGATGCAAACTTCAACTTGCTTTTATATTGAAATTTGAATTACATGATGATCAATTATTAGTGCTGCAGAGAAGGGCTGTCACTACACTTCAAATGAATCCTGACATGCATAAGATGCACGCTGGTACTCTCTCAAACGTAAAAGCATAAATTAATAGATGGTGGTTGTACTGATAAATAGACATATGTACATAACCGTTTGTTATTCAGATTGGGTGTAGGGTCTGGAAAATTAGAGCTTGAATTTAGTTCACTCACACTGTAATTGCATATCTTTGAAATTGTTCTGGAAGAAATGCAATTGATTATTGAGAGGGAATCCTGACTTTTTCTTAATCAAGAGTATATGTTAAACGTATGAGTTCTGTATCTCAGGTACAGCAAGGTTGCTTACCTGGATACTGATGTAGGGCAGACAGAATTTACTCCTCCTGGTCTTCTATCCCTTACTATAGTTGACAAAATAACTCTAGGTATGTTTGTTGAAATATTGATTTTCATACGTTCTCTTTCTACCAGAGCCTATTTTATGTTATTTTCTGTATTTTCTGATATCAGGTCTTTCTAACAATATTTTCATTCTGCTGGTTAGATTTAACGATTCCATGTCTGAAAACCCCAGAGAGGTATGTATCGTTTAACTTTTTGTTCTGATGCATTTTGCTCTATCTAGACCAGAGAGGAATCTGCAATTGATAATATCTGACCTGTTCTTCTGACTAGAAGGATACTTTTAGGGGCGAGTTTGATGAAAGATTTACTTTGGAACGTGCATATTCTGCTCTGTTTTACTTTTTGCCCAGGGGCTTCCCCTTCCTCCCTTCCCCGGGCGCTTCTCCAATATTTGTTGTTTTAACTATTCAATTTTCTTATTTGAAAGTGCTAATGACAATCAGGCCAGCCACCAAAAAAAAAAAAAAGGAGAGAGAAGGAAACAGAATAGTATCATTTAACATATTTCATTGGATTAATGCATTTTGGTGTTCAATATAGCAGCTGAACAGTTTTCTTTGGAATTTTGAGATGTCCTCATAGTACTTATCATGCATTTTGTTAGAAGTGAAGCATAAGAACTTGTATTATAAACAATTGATTCATTAACTTCGCTGCGACACAACGTATGGAATGTATTCTTAACTTGCTAGAATCTATTGATTTGTCTGATTGGTGTCAATTCATTAGATTTACCGGCTTGAATGTTAACCAACTAAATGCAGTTGATCTTTAAAGTTTTTCACGAGCAACATTGAAAATTCTAGCATTTTTGTGACGCAATTTATACGTGGGAGGCCTTGTGTAATGAAGATGTAATTCTGTACGCTTACTGTGAACTTTTCGCTGCATAAGCAATTGCGTCTGTGACATCTATCAAATGAGCCCTATCCAACGTTTTTCTTTTTCACAAACTTCTTTCAGATGCTATTTCTTTGGTGATATCTCCTCAAAAAGGAATCCAACAGCCTATTTGACTTACATATTTTCCCTGTATGATTACTATCGCAAAAAATACCCGATGAAGAACAAGACAGATGACCAGGATAATTCTTGCCTGCCACTTGTAATAAATACTCCTGGCTGGGTTAAAGGTTTTTCTTTGTTGATCCTTCCTTCCTCCTTTTCATAACGCTGTAGTTTTGATGGTTCTTTTTCTTCTTTATGCCATTCATCTGATCATTATCGTTCAACTTCTCTAGATATATAGATTTGATGCTGTTCTGTTTATTTCATTTGTCAGGTATTGGTTACGAACTACTAGTAGACATGTTGAAGTATATGTCTCCTACGCACGTGGTAAAGATTTTCATATCGTCTAAGATGAAGAACTTACCGCCTGGGTCGTTTTGGTTAGATGAGGAAACTACTGATATGGTTCGTGTCATTGAGATCAGTTCTGCTCGTCAGGACCATTTGAAGAGATCGTATGTTCTTTGCTTCTTCATGTTTAGTTAGAACTTGGTTTGATTGACTTCCTAAGGAGATTTGAAGAGTGTGTATGGAATTGATATTTTAAGAATCAATTCTTCTTGATTTTTGAGTCAATTCTTTCTTAATTATGTATTCTTTGAAAAAAAAAAAAGAATTCACAATTCCCCATACTAACTTTAACCAAACATTCTCCCAAAAAATCACTTTTCACAAAATCAACCCTAAAAAAAAACTGCTTAATACACACCCAAAGTCTGCCTTGTGTATTCCTTAACAAGTACTCTTTTGACTTTTAACAGGTTGTTGGTACAAAAAGATTCCAGTCTTCTGAGAGATTTACGTGTAATGGCATATTTCAGACAGTGTTTTCCTAGTGAGCTGAATATCTCCACAATTAAGGAACTTGCTCGTGCATTGGCTGCTTGCCCTCCTTATGAAATTTCTGTTTCAAGTGTCAAAATTAAACATTGTCACTGCGAGGTAAATAAAACTATTTAGTATCTGGACATTGTTTGCTCAACATTGATTTAGTTCATTTCTTTCTAATTTATGGTGGTAAAAAATTAGCGGAATTACCAATATCGAGAGTTGTGCCTATCATCTTACATTAGATCAATGTCATTGTTGTTTGTGTTACAATTGTATTGGATTTAATTATGTATTTATCTATATATGGTAGTGTGTTTTCTTGAAGTACAATCTCTTGTTGTCAGGTTCCAAAGACTGAAACTTTCTACTGCTTGAATGCCTCCATTGTTGGCCTGGCAGTTAGTTCTGAAGATTCTGAGCAGTTACCTCATTGCGTTGGCTTGGGTTGGTCACCTTTTCTACACTTTTTATGCTTGTTCTTTGCTGCTTATTATTCTCCTTTTTGTCGAAGTTTAATAGTCGAATCATTATGCCATTCATGCAAACGCTCAGTTTTGCTTTTCTGCGAACCAGGAATTGTGAGAGGCATCGACACTTTCAAAGGTTTGCTCTATGTAATTACTCCCGTTCCACAGCAGATTCTGAAGGATGTTGATCTTCTGCTTCAGGGATTCATTCAAATCCCTACTTGTTTGCTGCAGGTACCCCTCTTTCCTTGAAGTGCCATTTTTCCTTTTTCTTTTTTTTCTTTTCTTTTTTCCCTGTTTGGAGTCGTGCGATGTACAGAATCTATATAAAAGTAGACTAGGTAGTTTATAGAGGAAGTTATAGAAGTTAAAACAAGCTATGTTGCTCGCTAGTTGCTATAAGGTCTTTTCTTGCAAAATTGTTGATGCCTATTTATTTTTCTGTTTTCAAATGTTTTTTTCATGTTGCGTGCTTGATTTTGATGTGACACAGGTTCAAATGATAATTTTACTCACTTCCTTTTCCTTCTATTCTGATTTAGCAACTCCTTATGTTTTTCTGAAGCAATCAAGTGGTTAATGATCTGTCAGTATTAGCTAGTTTAGCTGTGCAAACTTTTGATTTCAAGTTATTTCAACAACTCCGGATCTGTCATAATATATTTAGCCCCTTTGGAAGTAGTCCAGGTAGTGGTCAAAGTGAACTTTATGCTCAAATGACATTAAGGTCATTGAGCCTAATTTCAGAGGATGACTGCTTGCCTATGATTCAGGTTTTTACATGTAGCAGTAAAAAAGTAAAGGGGACTGGGGATGAACGCAGAGAATTACAGAAAAGAGCAACACCTAAATGTCAAAACTTAGCTCATACTGTTTTAGTATCAATATGTGCAACCAGAAAATGGATGAAATTTTATGCTTCTGTATAATTATATGTAGACTTTAGATTTCTAATTAACCATTATGATTTTTGAATTAGGCTACTGCTTTGGTATGGACATATCTTCTGGTATTTTGGGTCAATCTCAGTATGCTTGTGCCGTTGATTTCTAGTTGGCCATAATGCTTCTTGAATTTGGCTATCAGTTTCATGCGGTTCCTTCAAGCAGTCTTATATTTACCTAAGAGTGCTTCATTCCCTTCTTTTGATTTTCTTGCCACAATTGCATATTTCTTACCTGTAGGCATTAAACGAGTCCAAAAATTATATATTAACTCTCAATTTTAATTCAAACCATGGCTTCTTCCAGGTACAGGGCTGTACCTCTCCTTACATGGCTGCAAATGTCCTGTCTACTAATTATCTGCAAAGTCTGTAGTCGAGAATTCCTTATAGACTCGTTTAGTGGTTATCACAGAGACATTAGTCAGAGCGCTCCAGTATAGACTCGTTTACGACATCTGAGATGGTAGCTGCTTCACTTGCATTATGTGAAGCCTTTTGTTAGATTCTGATTTATAGATCTGATGTTACAATAAAGGTTCTATTTCTGCTCAAACTCCATGCACAACTTTAATAGCTTAAGCCACTCTTTTAAGTTTATCAGACATATTATTACAATCCTATATATGCAGATTGTTTTTAAATTAGTGTTTCGAAAGATAAATACAAATTCTACATTTTAAAATCTAGGGTCCTCCTTTAATTTTTTTTTTTTTTTTAATGCAAGGGGAGTATCAGGGAGGGTTCGGAGGAAACCAACTTGGATATTACTAGACCACTTGGGTCTTGGCAAATCTAAGTGTTTTTCAAAACAATAAAATCTGAATTTTAAAATTTTAATGTTAATTAGACAATAAATACAAATCTTACATTGATATATTAGTGCCTTTGTGATAGCTTTTAATTAAGATTTTTATACTTAAAAATCAAGTTGGTAAATTTTAACAACCTGATATCAGATTTTTTTTATTTATTTTTATTATTATTATTATTATTTTTTGTAAGCAGAGATTCCAACTTTTCAGTAAAAATGATCTCGTGCCATACGTTTGACGGGATTATCTTGCCAAATGTACAAGTGGCGGGAGATAGGAACAAAACTTTTCAGTAGGGAACCGTGAACATCTTGTTATTTCTAGTATTGATTGATTGATAGAACCAAGCAAGTGAGAGACAATAAAAACAAAACGTTTTCGTAAAAATTTATCATAAAAATACTCAAACACTCAAAACTCGATATGTGTGTTGAGCGATGACCGTTAATTCAGGTAAATAGCCGCTTGGCGAATTCTGTTCCTGTAATATGAGCCTCTACCACATATAGCAAAAACATAACACCACCCTCCATTGTTCTTGCCACCTTTGAATCAGACAATCTGTTTTTCTCGTTCCTTGTACAAACAAAAAGCTAGACAGAAGGGGAAAAAAAGAGAGAGAGGAAAGAGAGAGGGGTCATGATCTGGGTATTTTCTTTTACACCAAGGTCATGATCTAATCTCATTTCATTTCTCACTTTTTGTTTCATTGATTCTTGATTCCTTTCCAACCCCTTTTTCAATTCGTTCTAGGCTTCTGGTTTTCACGTTGTCAAGATGCAGCCTGCTAATTCGTTCAGCAGCTTCGTTGAAGAAAAGTTGGGAAAGTTCCCACATTTTGTGATATATGCCCTTCTTGAATGGGTGATGATCATTCTTTTATTCGTCGATGGGTTTCTCGCCTTCATTTCCAATGAATTTGCCAAGTTTTTCGATTTGAGAATTCCTTGCTTGTTCTGTACCAGGATTGATCATGTTCTTGTTCATAGAAACTCCAACTTCTACTACAATGATTCGATATGCGAGGTTCACAAGAAGGAGGTCTCGTCCCTCGCCTATTGCCACGTCCACCGGAAGCTATCTAATATTCGTAGCATGTGTGAAGGTTGCCTTCTTTCTTATGCAACAGGGAAGGATTCCGATTGCGAAAAGTACAAGTCCTTAGTTGGGATTCTCCACAGGGATATTGGTTTGTTTGTGCAAAATAGTCCTAAAGTGAATACAATTGAAGATCAGGGAGGAATTCCCTCATGTTCTTGTTGTGGGGAGCCTTCAAAATTAAAACCTTCCTCAAAGTATAAGAGGAGTTTGTCGATGAATGGTCCGACCCCATCTCCTCGCTCATCCTTGCTCAGAAACGAGGAAGTACGAACCATGGAATCGCCTCATGCTCGCTACTCAGATCTCAGATTCATGTCATATGAACACGAGCTTCCTGAAGAGGAAGATGCTTCAAATGTAGACACTCACAGTAAGTTATACAATCTATTCCATTCTGCATTAGTCTAATACGGTAAGCTAAACATCATTTGATTTGTACTAGGAAAGAAAAATGTTCTAAAATCTTGTTTACTATGTGAAAAACATGCAATGTTTTTTGTTGTGTTTGTTTTCAAGTAGGCAGAGAATATATGAAAACTGCTGCAGATCCAGAGGATTATGAAGATCTTTGCAAAACCCCAAGTTTTGTGCGAGGGGGAAACAGGTTTTTCGGGATTTCATTGTCAGATTCAGCTCAAGCCAGTCCCAGATGGGCTAACAGGGGAGCTCGAAAACAGCTGGTGGACATCTTCTTTTCAGAGCTTAACACGAATGCTCATAATGATTCGGATAATGACTTGTTGAGTCGTTTGAAGAGACAAGTTCGAATGGACCGCAAGTCCCTGATAGAATTGTACATGGAACTAGACGAAGAAAGAAGCGCTTCTGCAATTGCAGCAAACAATGCAATGGCGATGATTACTCGACTGCAAGCAGACAAGGCAGCCGTCCAAATGGAGGCCTTACAGTATCAGAGAATGATGGAAGAGGAGGCAGAATATGATCATGAAGCTTTGCAAGTAATGAAAGACTTGCTGTTGAAACGAGAGGAAGAAATTAAGGTTTTAGAGTCTGAGCTCGAGGCGTATAGAGACAAATATGGTCTTATCAAGAAAGTAGGCAGTGACAGCGTTGAAGCCGATCATGATGAAAATTATCAAGAAATAAAATCCCAGTCCTTGTCACCTTTTGGTGAGAAATCTGACTGTGGCAGCTCTGATCAAAATGAAAGATCAATGGCATATGGAGAAGGGATTTCAGATGAATCACATTTAGATTTCCAGGGTGAGAGGTCTTATCTTTTAGGCCTCTTGTCTAATCTCGAGAAAAAGATAAATGCACCTTTGGACGAAGAATCTGATTCTTTTGAAGTCGATATGCTTAACCATGGAGACGAAGAGAGAGGTAATCTCCCTTTCCCTTTGTTATTTCCTTTACTCCATAGTCATTTCTTCACTTAAGATCACTGCTTTCCACGTGCTAGCAGGAAACGAGAACAAGGCTACACTTACAAGAGAAGTGTCGATAATTAGGGAGAGGTTGAGAGCTATAGAAGCAGATAGTGGCTTCTTAAAGCATACAGCAATGACACTACAAAGAGGAGGCGAGGGGTCGACTCAACTCTTGACTGAGATAGCTGAACATCTCCGGAAGCTTAGGAGCTCGAATGAAATTACCCCACCAGACGACACAGAAGCGTGACTTCTTTGTCTTCCTTGAGGTCTTAGTCGATTTTATCTCTTTGGCACTATTTTAGCTCCCTTAACTGCTGCAACAATTCTTTCTTTCTTTCTGCAGTAGCTTCTCACACTCTTTTAAGTTCCCATATCTCGTATTAGGATGTGCATAGCAATAGCTTTAAAGGACGAGTATTGGAGTCCGGATTGGCTGTTTCATCGAGCACCTTGTTTCCTCAACATATTTGGGTAAATTTCTTGAGAGACTTTTAACTTCACGCTCACTCATTATAAACACATCAGAGATTCACGTGCCTGCCTATGAAGAAATTTACAATTTGCTGATGGAAACAAACTGGTTTGGAAGAATCTAATAGTCATGTCATTTCAAAAATTACAGGTTGCAGAATCATAAGAAGCACGACTTGCACGAAAAGCTTGGCATGAAGATCAAGCAGCCTTTGATAAAAAGCTGTTCATCCAAAAAAGGTCTAAATTTAGCAGACAGAGGGCATTGTAACCTAGACTGTTAGCTGATCGAAATGGTCGATTTGTGGCTAAATCCACATACAGAGTCGAGCATTAAGCTATATCACGGGGAAATTCAGCTAAGGGGCAGATGAAACACTCAAAGCTGATCAGCAGCATTACATAAAATGAGTCATTAAGTCTTTGATGCAATTTAGGTTCATTTTTGGTTTTGTTTATTTTTCTTGGACACCACTCTCTACAGTTTTGCAGTATACTTTCACTGGATCAGGCTTGTGGTTTGATTCCTTGTTCAATGGTTTTCATCAGTGAATGAATTTGAATTTTTTTCTTTCATTTTGCTTCAGAACAGCATACCACAAAGTTCACAGAAAGGTCATTGTATGATTTATATGGCTTTTCTCAATCAAGTAGATTGCAAGCCAGCGCCTTGACCCCGAGTACTGCTCGGGCCGGGACAGGCCATGGTACGTATTGCAGACGTTCTTGTGCATGATGCTGTTTTACGCATCTACTGCTGCTTATATATCAACTGATGAAGAAAGAATATAGCGAACAAGAGTTCCCTAAAATTACATTAAGCAAGACATTTCAACTTAAGAGTAGTGGTATTTTCAGTGCCATTACAAATACATTGCAGCTTATAGTAGCTGTATTTTCGGTGCCATTACAAAGTACAGGAAGAAGACATCCATTTCTACTGATAAATAGACTGACTACAAATTGAAGACTTCTCTTGTACACGAGGATCAATTGATTCAATTCTGCTGCTGAGGCAGAATATGCAGTTTCCTTCTGACTACTGACAATAAATTGAAGCTTTAATTTGTCGCTTGGTTCCCCATTTGTTAAGGCACCAGTCATGTTGTTCTTTCAAAGCCATTGCCTCTTACCTGCATATCAAGCCACTCGACTTGTGGTCCTTGAGCGTATTCTCTAGGTGCTTGTAAGCCAAAAATCATTCCACTGGCATCGAATGTTGGTGCTGTGAGCTGCCAAAGAGTATTATCAAGTCAAAAAACGAAAAGATAGACTAACAGGAATGTCTGCCTTGCTACATTATTGTCAACTAGAATGTAATTTTAGAGGCATTTGATACAACTTTAAAGAGAAGTTGATAGCTTCTCTCAAATGAATTTGCCATATGCCTGGGAAACGTGAAGGAATATACCTGAATGTGGCAGTAACTTGATAAGAGTGAAGATTAATTTTTCTCATTTCAACATAATGCCTGGCATGAGATTAACTGAAAGCTATTCACAGTTCAAGAGTTCCATTGTGAAAAACTAGCAGCCTAAAACTGGTCTGTAGCAAAAACCAGACGCTACATCAAATAAAACCGGGGGGGGGGGGGGG
>CAVNYN010232674.1:0-25942 GCA_963692815.1 Nyctanthes arbor-tristis
AATATGTACTTCCCGGTGCTTTATGATATCAAGCATTTGATGAAGTTCTGTAACAGCCTACACGGCGGGTTGAACAAGCTGGCCGAGTTGTTGGAGGTAGAGAGAGTTGGAATAAGCCATCAGGCAGGGTCGGATAGCTTGCTCACCGCGTGTGCATTCAAGAAGTTGAAGGAGAACTTCTTCAGTGGTTCACTAGAGAAGTACTCCGGCGTGTTGTATGGTCTAGGTGTTGAGAATTGACAGAATACTCTTGAGGATAGGGGAAAAATGAATGTTGAAAAAAAAAAAAAAAGGGAAATGTGCATAATTAGGTCTTACTAGAACCGCCACATTGGTGTGTGCATGATGTATATGATGCCACACTTCTTTGTACCCTCTTTAAAGTTAAAAAGGCAGTTTATTTAATGAAATTATCTTGTGCTAGTTTTTTCCTAATACTCATATCTATTTACTTCTTCACATTGATGACTGATGCTACTTAATAATCATTATGGATTCTTTCTTCTGGTAATATAAATAGTTATGGCAGTTCTCATTACTTTTTGTTGCTAGAGCATCTGTTAATGCAGTTTCAGGTTTTACTCTTGTGTTTGCTGTTCTTCACAAGCATCATCTCTGGCTTCCAGCTACCATTTACAGGTTTGTTTTAGTTACCACTTCTCTTTACCCCTGGTTCCTGTTAGCCTTATAGTTGTTACGGAGAGGTTAAATGACACCTTTGTTTTGTAGTATATTTTGTTCTATAAAGCAGTAGTCACAAGATACTAATTGAAAATTGAGAGGCAAAAATGTGACACCCCTTTTCTCTGGTATTATTTTGTTCTACAAGCAGTAGGCATGCACAATAAACAAAATGAAAAATCGAGAATCAACAATGGCATTGAAGCCAGGCAGAGGTAAACAAGTTCTCTTCTTTACTCTATTGATGTGTACATGTTCATGGAAACCATCTCTTCTTTACTTGGATTATGGATCCCATTGAAGTTATTATCCTTGCAAGGTGCAATGAGGTCTAGCTAATACAAAATTTGTAGGTTTGATTCACTCAAATTTGCTGCTTGGTCATAGTGATATGAGCAGAACATGATCTTCTGGCTTTTGGTATTTGCTGCCGAAAAGAATGCCGACCCCAGAACAGAATGAGGCTAGTTTGTTTCTTGCTATAACGTAAAATCATAAATGAATGCCATGGTTGCATTTTCATGTTGTTGGGTGTCATCTGAGTAACTGCAGAACTAGGTTAGCTGTAACTAGATGCTATATTTAGACATTCATGATGTGTGCGCACACAGTTTTGATGCTTAAAGATTTTAGTATCATCTTTCTTGTGATGACAAGATTAATCGTCACAAGACCAATGTTTGTAAGTAATATTTTTATTTTTTATTCAGTACATATTGTTGATAGCCTTCTATTATCGGTATAATAATTAGATTTTTTTCACCCGTACGTTACACGGGTAGAATTATACTTGTATATTTATATTAAAATTGATGTGTGAGTGTAGACATCATTTTATAAATAAAGTATAATATATCAGTTACACTGTATAAAATTACGAATTGATATGCGAATTACAATTTACCATGGAATATTCGTAGTGAAATACTTGAGTTCAAAATTCTGGCTTCTTTCAAATTCGTCGTGTAAATTCACACGTCCAACTTATATAAAGTTGTGATAATTAGCAGTTAAATAATTAAAGATGACAATTTGACCCATTAATTTATAAACTCGTGGAGATATATCTCTAATATGATTGACCGTCACGCCTAATCGGGGCAAAAAAAAGGGTATAAGTTAACATTTTCTGACTCGCCATTGGTCTAGGGCTGCTCCGAATCAAGTTGGATTTACACCATCGACCCGTGACCCACCAGACATTTTTTTATTTTTAATAAATTTATTTAGAAAAATGCGTAGAAATTATATGAGATGGCAATTTGACTAATCGACCATTAAATCTGTAGTAATTTATTTTTATTTTTTATTATGTTATTTTTTTGAAAGAATTTTTCTATCGAATTGAAAGAGTCATGTTATTATATTAGTTAATGTTAGAAACTTTAAAATTCTAAATAAAATTTTGTTTCATTCTACGTTCATCAATTAATAATGCATTGCACATAATATTAATTATATTGAAAGGAAAAAATAATTCATGAGTTCTTTTGTGGATCATGGTGGCGTTCCAACCCGTCCCATAACCTACCATATTAATTTGTAGGTTTGGGCGGGTCTGGATGACTTCACGACTCATGGGCGGGCACAGAGTATAACTAACCCGCCCCATTTTCATCGCTATAAATAATCATATCACAATCAACTATGCAACTACAAGTTTAGTCTCTCACTCGTGCGTTGTACGAGAAGACTAATTTTTAAAAAAGTATAATGAATAATAAAATATTAGACAAATGCACATTATCAGATTTGCGTAGCAAAAATAATAAATATATAGTTTTAATTTCTTATTTGCTCATTAAATTAATATTTTATTAATATATTATATTAATAGTTACCTGCTTATGTACTCAATTAATACTTTACTATATTTCACTTTTAAATCATCCAACTTATTTAATATTATTCATTAACAATCTAATAATATGTATCGGGTATTTACATACCCGTACTCACTTGATACTTGTTTAGATAAAAATTTTCATACTCAAGAGAAAGCACTCTCTCAACGTATCCTTTATATGAGAAAAATTCAAAATTGATAGTTATAATTAAAATGTTAAATATGTCTATACTTGTAAAGAAATGCAAGTTAGACTTTTTAAAATAAAGATGACCATATACTTGGGACATCCTAAAAATAAAATAAGATTAGATAATTGCAGTGGGGGTTAATTTAATTTAATTTTTTTGTAGTTTATTTTCTTCTTGTGGATTTCTTGTCTCTTTGTTTACAAAATTTTCGTTAAAATTCAATATTATCTTCGTCAAATAAAAATATCGATAAATTAAGATTCAACCCGTACATTGTATGGGGAGATAAATTCTCAATGTTTCATACAAAAAAATTTAATTATAAAAATTGCAAAACACAATAAATAGTCACAATTATAATTAAATCAAATGAAATAACAATATGAATTCAGTTGATATTTTGAAGGCTTTACATCTATGGAGAAAAAATGTTAAAAAATAAATTATTTGCATAATCTACAAATTAATCGTTATAACATAAATGATATAGAAACATAGAATAAAAGAATAGTTACAAAGATTTTCAAGTTAGATCATAGATGTCAAGAAAATAAATTTTAGTCATATATTATAACAAAATTACATTATGTGTCTTTAGTTATTGGAGTGATGCAAATAAATGGATTTTTACTGTACAAAAAAGAAGAATAAATAAATCAGTTGATTTGCTCTAAGTTATTCTGAATTAAGTTTTCATTTATAATATAAGTTATTTTGAAATAGGTTTTTAAGTTATTCCGAAATAAATTTTGGTTTCGAGATTATCAAGGACTCTGTAAAGGAAATTTTGAAAATCAAAAAAACATAAATAAATAAATAAATAAATAAATAAATAAATAGAGATAATGAATTCAAATTATTGTGCAATATCACGATGAAATCAGCAAAAAGGCAGAAAAATTCCAATTGAAAATCTAAATCCAATTGAAAACTGTTGTATTAAATATTATATGATAACATCAAGAAATCAGAAGATAAATTATAAAAGCTTGACATGTAATCTTTAGCAAATGCTTCATAGAACATTGCTAGACGCTAGTTGTCTTACAGCACTTAAAGCTCAGAAGGGAGTTGCAAATTTGCAGTGGATGTTTCAAAACAGTGCTGAGAACCTGTGACAGGTTAAATAAAAATCAACTGTTTGTATCCCTGCAGCACCACAAGAAACAGAAAAGAAAATGTAGAAAATCGATCAGTGAATCCGTATTGAGATCAACATAAATATGCAAAAGATGAAACCCTGTATGAATTTGCGTTGATAATGTGTCTGAGGCGGGAATACTCACACGATTTTCATCCATCTCTTGAGCTTGAGTGTCTTTAATTGCTGGAAGATGTAACTGATAACTTCCTTGAGCATGGCCTTTCTGTTTTCCTTGAAGTTCCATAGTGAGCGAACCACACAACGAGCACTTGGATTGTAGTCATTCATTTCCTTCAAGGCGGTGGTGATGACTGCAGTGTAAGCTTTCATCACCCCATTCATTCTTAAGCTCAATAGTGATTCATCATCCTCATCCAACACTTGTTGCCAAATTTAGCATCATTTGAAATGGCTCTCTGGCACCGAAATAAGCAGTTTATGAAAAAACTAGATCAGCTATTTATTTAGCTTTAATAATAAACCTCACCTCATGCTTGTCACCAATTGAAATAACTTTAAATGGGTGAAATGCCGGATTTTCCAGCGAGTAAAGTTTTCCAGTCGAGTAAAGTTTTCCAGTCTTCATCTTGGCTTCTTCAGGAGGAAATCTACATATTCTGAAAGGCCTTTACATCAATTTCGCCCATTCTCTTTATCCCAATGTTGACATGGCTGCTACTCGACATCTCAGTCAAGCCCATTTCATTTGTTATTAATTTTTATTTATGCTGTTGTAATTTTTTTTGCTTAGTAATAATATTATAAATTCCATACACCATCAACATAATGCAATAAACTGAAAGATTAGATTACAAGGGAAATTTATCGTACCTCTATTAATATTTTACGAGCCTTCTGCAGCTCATCGTTGCTCAAGCGCTCTTTGTAAAGCAGTTGGTTGTTTAAAGCTTCAAGATCATTCATGTCGTCGATCATCTCTTGCAACTGCTCATTCATCTCCTTGTCATCTTTCCCAACCATGTGTTTCATGACTCCTAGCTTTCCTTTCAAATCTTCAATTTCCATTTCCATTTCCAATTTTTGCTTCTCTTCCAGATTCCTTTTCAAAGCAAGAATCCCATTTAGAGCCGCCTCGTTCTCCCTCTAAATATACAATATCAAAGTAAATCAAAGCAAATGGTATTGCAACCAATAACAGGGTGATGTGTAAAAGTAATGCATGTAATTGAAGAATGATAGCGTGTACGTCTGCAATGAAGAAAAAGCATCGCTCTAGAGGACAAGTTTATATACTCGTTAGAACAAGTTGGATGTACCATGAGGTTAAGCGCCTTGTGAGGTTGATAGTTACAAGCGGAGCTAGAAACGACTACGAAGTGGAGGAGCTGAAAGAAGAGCTGGGGGCTCCGGGTTTCGATACCGAAGCTCCGCTCAGATTTTTATACTTACTTTTGTTCGAGCTACTACAACAGACAGATTTGAGTTCGAGCGAGTCTCCTTTTTTGACACCTCACAAGGCTTTATTCATTGGCCTAGACTCTTGGACTTCAAAAAATTTATCGGTTGGACATGGGCTATAGCTTGTGCTAGCCAACCCCCTACATCCACCCATTATTGTAGACAATGTTTTGAAAAGTGTAATGCGTAAAAAAAAAAAAAAAATGTTGAGATCAAGTTTTGAGTTTATACGAGCTTAAGCGCACTGATACGTGATAAAAACATAAAGCATGGTGAAACTGAAACGTCAAGCCCATACTGCAATTATAAGCGTCACCTAAATGAGACATATGCGAGTTTTAGATACATACCATTCCAATATTTTGTCTTGTCATTGCTCTATCCATACAATTTAGTGTCCTACACATCATTCATTTATATTGGTTTAATTCAGTGCAATAAATTCTTTTGTTGTATTGCCAGAAAGAATCAAGTAGTTCTAGTTTGTAACTTAGTTTCATCCAAAACTAATACACACACACACACACTGCTTTTTGTTGATAGTCTTGAGTTAATTAAAATAACATCAACCTATCTCAAAAGAAATTATAAAAGCTTGATGTTTAGTCTTAGCATGCTTCACGCGTTTAAAACCCTTACAGTACTCAAAAGAGGGTCACAAATTCAGAGTGGATGTTCCAAAACTGTGCTAAGAACCTATTACAGAGTGAAGAACAACCAATTGTTTGTATCATAAAAGAAAGGATTCAATACCTTCCCCAAAAAGCTAGTACTATTCACAAGAGCACGATATTTTAAGAAAACTTTTCTACTACCAAAATTTGAGCTCCTGCCTAGTTGCACCCTGTAACACCACAAGAAGAAAAGAAAATGTAGAAAATCGGTCAGAAGTGAAATCCATATAGAGATCAATACAAATAACGCTGTTAAATGGATAGTGTTTTGAGATTCTAATTCGGGTAGGTTTTGAGTCCGAACCGCATACTACCTCAGAGTCTTGGAAACAATGTTTTCAAAACATGCAAATATCTTGAGACAATCGAGAAAAGATGAAATCAAGTATGAATCTGCACTATAATGTGTCTGAGAAGGAGATACTCACATGATTTTATCTATCTCTTGCGCTTGAGTGTCTTAATTTGCTTGAAGATGTAACTAATGACCTCCTTGAGTGTGGCCTTCCTGTTTTCCTTGAAATTCCACAATTCAGGAACCACATACCTGCCACTTGGATTGAACTCATTAAGCTCCATCAAGGCATTAGTGACAGCACTGTAAGCCTCATCACCCCATTCATTCTTAAGCTCAATTAGTGATTCATCGTCCTCATCCAGTAGTGCCTGCCAATTTCAAGATGACTGTGTTAACATTTGAAATGGCTTTCTGGTAAATAAACACGCGGTAATATGGAACAACTAGATTAATTATCAGCCCTGATAATAAACCTCACCTCATGCTTGTCACCGATTGAAATAACTCTAAACGGGTGAAATGCCGGATCTTTCAGTTTCTCCTGCCACAGGGAACAAAGTTTTGCAGTCTTCATCTCTGCTTCTTCAGGAGGATATCTCTCGTTGCATACATTCTGAAAGGCCTTTTCATCAATTTCTCCCATTCTCTTTATCCCAATGTTGACACGGCTGCTACTCAGCATCTCAACCAAGCCCTGAACGTAAATTAAGCAAATTGCATAATGATGAGTAAAATTCCATCTACCTGGAACACAATGACATTTCTCTCAATAGAAAAACATTTAGATCACAAGATTGCTTTCTTTCCCAATATGAAATCCTAGAATCTTTTCTATTTTAATTTCAACATATCTTACTCATTACTCGGGATAAATGTGATCAGAAAATATAATAAAAGCACCAGAAAAAACACAAACCTGGCACTTAAAGTGGTCTCGTTCATACTCAGAGAAACATGTAACTCTTTTAACAGCTTATAATTCTTTAAATCAGTACAGTCAGTATCCTTTACTCACACTAACTTTGTTTATTTTGTCTTTCTACAAATTCAAGGCAAAATTCATTAGGAACAAGGCCTTGCTTGGTGTCGTTGAAAATTTTCTAATAATTGATAACTACATAGAATGGAATCTAAAAATTTTCATTTTTTACTAATTCCTTAGAGCTTCTTGCAGCTCATTGACATGCAGATGCTTTAGCAAGAGCAGTTCTATTTAGTGATTTCAGGCTATCCAATTTTGATCCTCCTGTATAGTCTTGCAGAGAAGTTAATAATCTCATAAATTTCATACACCATCAACATAATAGTCCAATAAACTGAAAGATTAGAAGAGACATGAAACTTATTATACCTCTATTAATACTTTACGGGCCTTCTGCAGCTCATCGTTGCTCGAGCGCTCTTTGGAAAGGAGTTGGTTGTTTAAATCTTCAAGACCATCCATTTCCTCAACCTTCTCTTGCAAGTGCTCATTCATCTCCTTGATCTTTTCCTGAACAGCTTTGTCATCGTTGCCACCCATGTGCTTCATAACTTCTAGCTTTCCTCTCAGCTCTTCGATTTCCATTTCCAATTTTTGCTTCTCAGCCAGATTCCTTTCCAGCTCAAGAATCCTTTTCAAAGCCTCTTCCTTTTCCCTCTATACATTTGATATCAAAGTAAATCAAAGCAAATGGTATTGTAACCACTAAAAGGTGACGTGAGAAAGTAACATGTGCAGTTGAAGAATGAAAGCATGCCTCCAATGGGGAAAAAGCATCACTCTAGAGGACACACCTTTTGTTCTTCAACGAGCTTTAGGACATTCTCATCAGCTTTCTTCTGCTCCTGGGAAGCCATTTGAAGTGCACTGTTTCTCGTATCATTCTGAAGGACAACAAGTTATTAAACGATTCCAACATACATTTATTTCACTCAACAATTATAGGAGATGATTTCATCGCATGAAATCTATGCTTAAGCCTGCATAATAGATTTGTTTCACAACAGGGAAAAATAAAGGACAAAATTGGGAGGGAGGCAAGTACTTTGCTGGGATGAACAGAAATCCATGACATTTATTTACAATTTAGAATAATTATGAATATCGATGAACCGACAGAAGGGAGAGGCCGGGGATCCCATCACTATTTAAATCATTCATGGCATAGACCTCTGTTAAACCCCGGGGGGGGGACAAAATTTTGATCGGGTTCATTGTTCTTGTTTGCTTTTCCACATGTAAAAGCTATAGCATTTGAACAAAAAATAAAAGAAATAAAAAGTTATGAATATGATAACAGTTTCAGAAAAAGAATGATCTCACATGTCTATATGTTTACTGCACGAAAAGCAGATCACCTTTTTCTTCTCCTCTTCAAGTTTCTGCTTCTCACGTTCAGTTAAAGCCTCACGCTTATTCAATTCTTTGCTCCAGGAATCAAGTTCTCTCCTCTTTTTCTCTAACTCCATATTCAGCTTCTCCTGTTCATATAGAACACTTTGAACATGCTCCTTTGCAATACGCTGCATCCTCTTTGTTTCTGACATTAAGTAAACAATAAACATAAAATTACGAGAACATGTTCTTTATAATATCCTGGCGTTCTCATTATATAGCTCCAATCCTAAATCTTGGTTCATATCTAACTTCTTCAGCAAATAAAAATCATAATAATGATTGTGTCCGTTCTGGCACTGTATATTTACTGAGAAACTTTGCTATTGTATCTTAACTTTTAAACAACTTAACTGATTCTGTCAACAAAATGTAAAAGGAAAAGCAGGGCAATATAACAATTATCAATGTAAACACAGCAAATATGTTCTGTCCACAGAAACAACTGGGTATATCACATTGTCCTAAACAGAGCCTAAAACAAGGACAAATTCATGCTTAATCCGCTAACCATTTAGTTTCATGAGCAAACAGAATTATATGATTGGGGCTACATCCCTAATACCCTATCTGGTGAAATAAAAAAATCATAAATTTTGAATTATCAGAACACAGGGAGAAGCATCCAGTTTTCAAAAAGCCATATTCAGGGTAACATCCATATGAACATATTTTATTAATTAACATGTAGTAATAGTTCGGCCGACTAAGAATGAAAGATGAAAATTGCTGTAAATGGGCTTAAGCTAATGAATGAATTCCAATAACATCAAACTAGTGATCTGGGTCAAATTTTATGGTTGAATAACGTAAATGCATAATAACAACAATTAGGTCCAGCTTAAAATGTATATCAAGCTCGCTAACACATCTTGAAATATGACAATTAGTCAAAGAATTTTCAGGGAGCTGGGTACTTTATATCACTGTTTTCAGCTACGGGAAAATATCAGACATCAGAGATCTATTGGCAGCAAATCTAGCATACAGACTTGGACAACGCTCCAACACAAAACCTAAAAAGTAAAGACAAAAAAAAAAAGGGGGGGGGGCAGAAGGAGAGGCAAACAACAACCTTCAGCAAAAGCATGGTGTAACATGTCTTTTTCTTGAAGCATCCGGTTAAGTGACATTGCCCTCTCATTATACTTGATCTGCAACTCATCCAGACTTTCATTTTTAATGTCAATCTCATTCACAAGATTAGCCAGGGTATTGTCTTTGTGTTGTTTTGCTTCCTCAATCAGGTCAGAAATCGTCTTCAACTCTCCTGTCTTACGAAGATAATCCCCCACTGGCCCTTCTGACCTGTAATCATCTTCATGAGCAATCCAGCCATAAATATTTGAACCAACAGAATTGTTTTGAGCATCCCATTCTTTTTTACCACGGCAACAAGTCATAAAAAGGCTCTCAAACTCTTTAGCATTCTTATAACCAGTCCAGTCACCGTCAAATCTTATAACTGCTTGAGCAATATGCTTCTGGTCATCCCTGAAAACCTCAACTGCTAGGGGTTTATACCTTGATAACTTCTTCAACCAGTACCCACTATAATCCAAATCTTTCACATTCTCTAGCTCTTCTGATATATTAACCATAATCCCAGTCCAAGGCCAACAAAATAATTCAGTCTGCTCAGATTCAGCAAGACAAGAGGTTGCAACCACAGGCCGGGATATTGGTTCTGCTAGATCAGCAAGTTCATTCTCCAAGTATTTCGAAAGGGCAAAATGATTAGCCTTTTGCTTTGCACTTCTGTGGGAAGCGCCTTTGCTCACACCAGTTGAATGTTGAAGTAGGTCTTTGTACTTGTAACCCTGTTTCTTCTTTCCCGCACAGAAGGGACACTTAAGGACGCCATTTGGACCCTTTACCTTATATACTCCAGACCTTAATCCAGCATAAGGTTTCTCTGAGTATTCAGTAATCTCAGAGTCACTGATATCAGAAACTTCATCTGAGCTGCTCCCCATCTAAGTCAACAACACCAAAGGTATGTTGGTTACAAGGAATTTCTCAATACAATAAACTAAATTACAACCAGAAAGCAATTGCAAAAAATGAGGAATTTCTCCAATGAGAAGCATATCACTAGATAAATAAGCAACAGGCTTTGAGGCTTGGGCCCTTCATGGCAAAAGGATCAAGACTGCTGGAGTAATTCGGTTGCCATAATCTCAGCCATAAATAAGACAAGTTCGCGGAATAAAACAAATGTACCATTTCTACTGCAGAGAAACAACTGGGTTGTAATTTAATCAAAAAACATATAAAGCATCGGTCCCTGGAGGAGAATGTTTTCCTGAAGCTTGGTTTGAAGAAATTAAATTTTTAAAAAAAGAAAAAGTCAATATCCCATGTAAAAAAAAGGAAAAACAAAGATCTCCTCCATAAAAGGACAGATTTCTCCCTCCATTTTATAATTTTTGCAATGAGCGGAAAAGAAAAAAGAAAACGGCAAGAAAATAAAAAACCCTCAGAGAACAATCCTCAGAAAGCACAGCTACCGCGGCAAAATTGTTCCCTGAACACTTTATATATATAATTTTAACATATATTTAGACCCAAAAAACCCCGGGTCCAGAGAGACCATGTCATCCCGGAGCTCGCTATGCTGGGCCTAAAATGATCGAAGTGCGATGACCGACTCCACTCCGTCATACGGACTCGAATCGGAAAAAATATCTCTAAACACGAACATGCACCAAGAAAAGCAGACAAAATATGTTCATACAAACGTAAAAGCTTAACCAAAAGCAGTTTTAAGTTACCACCTCGAAGAGAAGAGAACGAACCGCCCTAAGAACCCACGAAAAGCGAAAAGAGAGAATGCCGGAGTTTCTTAAGTGTCACGTCAACCACCGTCAGCGGAAAATCTCGCCGGAGAAGACGAACTTTTCACTGAAATGGGGTGTCTCTTGAGCGTCACGCTGTAACCGCACTCACAGTGTTGCCGTGGTGCGCCGTGTATATCTTTTTTTTTTTTTTTGATCCGTTATAAAGACTCTATATCAGTAGACTTTCAGATGGGTCACCCCAAATAAATGACAAAATACCAATCGGCAACCACGCAGGTTGAAGGGTCCAAAAATAGGATCCTAGAACCCTCGTTCGCATCTTATCGGTTTTTTATTGGCATAAAGTACCTTATTATGGTAATGTTACAGTAACTAAATATTTTCCCAACTAAAACACTAATTTTCTTTGCTGTCCCCTACACTATAATACTACATTTTACGATTTTCTTAACTGTGTAGCGCAATCTAATATTGTATTGTAAGTACACACACATATATATATTAATTGTATCAACGAAGTTTTGTCGTATCAACGAAATTTTGTCGTATAATTCTCTTTTACTGTCTAACATTCTATACCTTTCATCCCTATTGGTGTAATTTGATGAGTTAAATTCTTTTACTATATTGCTAGATACGGTCAAATGTTACGTGTCAAACTATATAACCTATATCATTAGCACGCTTTGTACAACTTAATAATCATGTATCATTAGCTAGTACTAGCATTGATACATAGTCTAAGTCAATCAATTTTCCCGTTTTCATTGTTCCGTCCAATTTAATACTATGCAAATTCAAAGTCATAACGGTGAGATTCGCTGCAATTAATTTTCTAGTAAAAGTATTCTAATATCAACAATAAATACTAGTATGAGTCGATACAGTAAATTCCTTTTTTTTCACATTATTATCCATTTACGTTATTTATAATAACATATTTTAGTATTATTTACCTCAATCATTCTTCTCCTCCTTGTTACAAATGCTATGTTTGATCTAGGGTTCTATTGATGTAAAAATAAATAATTGGCGGTAAATATATTAAATTAATTTAGCTAGCAATTGTTGCAATAGAGTGGCTATACTTTTTTGCACCTGTTCTAACTCCACCACAACATAAAACATCAATTACATGGTTTAACTTTGAGTAATTTTTGCTTTCAAAAAAAAAAAAATCCTTTAAGTAATTTTCAATTGTGTACAGTGGGTAATTTTTATGATGCTTAGCTGTCTGTAGTACAATACCAAATGTCAAAATTGTAATTAATTTTTATTTGTTCTGAGATGGTGTAATTAATTTGGGCTTCAGTATTTGGAATATGTGGGCTTTAATTAATGGGTTTTAGTCTCTTTTGATTGGGCCAACCCTACCATGAAACCGATTCTATTATTAAAATGGGTCGAAAACTTGAAAGGGACTGAATCGAACAAAACCAAAATGTTGGGACTTTTCCACAGCTATTAAAATGTTCAGGGGTAGTTTTGCAGCACTCTGAAATTGGGGACTCATTAAAACATCCAACAAATTCCAGGGACCATTTTGTATGAACTGTAAACGTTAGGTACAAATTTAGACCACATAGAAAAGAAATGGACCGATCAGTTAGCACATTATTTAGGGCTTGAATTGACTAATGTTCAAACGTCAAGGAGTGATTTAATTATACACAGGACTTCAGGGATATGCAAAATTGGAAGCTGTAGAAACTTTTTTTTTTTTTTTTGTGGGGGTGGGTGGGGTGGGGGTGCTTTGCAGGGGAGGGGAATTGAACCTGGTGAAAGATGTGAAAATTTCATTTAGATACTATTAGACTACATGAGTCTTGATAGCTATACAACCTATTGAAAATGTATAAAGAACACTCTGATTACTCTTAGATTCTAACCCAGAAAACTCATTTTAGATTCTAAAAGAAAGTTAGGAATATGCGTGTTCTTAAAAAACTTCAGTAGTAGTTTAATACGCGCAAGTATGTAGGCTTGTATTACCTTTAGCTAACTCTCCATATTAAAAAACTATATTCAAGCTTAAATATTATGACTACAAGATTTTCATGCAAAATAAGTGAAATAATGGGGTTTTCCAAGATTAGGTACTCTTAAGGATGGGCAGAAAATACACGTAGTCCAAATAATATCTAAAATTAGGTCTATAGGAGAACAAGATACAATAACTTTAGATCTTTCCATAGGAACATTTTGTGGGCATTTGCCTTGTCACATGTGAGCAAAAGCTAAGCCTACACAGGCCTAAATATGCATAGAGCCAAAATGTAGACAAAAATGAAGTATTTTGGCCAACCATTCTGAACATGATTACCAAGGTAACTTGAACATGAAATGTGACATTATCACATATATTTCACATGCCATCTTCATTCGTTCAGTTAATTGTACTGAATATGTCAGTCTAGCTTGGTGAAAATTTTGGAGCCATTCGAATTTCAATACTTTTGGACTTGTGTCTTTAGGGATATGATCACCAACAAAGAATACTGATCACTAAGACTGACAGTGATCTACTTACTGTAACCTGCTCGATGATATGTATGATCTATCCAATATATTACATCACAAAACCACAGCAGTCGACGAGTTTTCTTACATAATATATTCGTGCTTCTTTCGAGTGGAGTCGAGCACATCGAAACACATGGTCATCATAGAAGACACAAGCTCGTGTTAATCATAAAGAACATCATTAAAATAGTGAATCCAAGTTCAGTTTCCCATCCATTCATAGCCAACCAATGTATGAATCTGATGCCCTTCTCTCTCTCTCTGTACATTTTATATATTTTTATGCAATTTGAAGCCAAAGACTTTCTTTTTTGACGACTAGTGAGCCAGAGACAGTAGTCGACTGCATAATGGAGTCAGAAATACTAAATTTTGATGATAATTAAACTAATGTTTTCTGAGGAATTATTGATCTATGTCCTCAACTCTCAGTCTCTACTCGAGTTGTACCGTACTTTGTTTCTATGCTCGATTCATAACTAGAAAGTTTATCCTACCCTTGAGGTTAAAATCCCAAGACAGAAACTTAGTTGTCATAACTCATTATTACAAGTCATAATCCCCTTGGAGCTCTGTATAAATATACAGGGCTCAGTGCATTGAAGAGCTAAGGTTTTTACTTAGTGATGGATAATGAAGATGTTGCCTCAGCTCCATCAACTCCGGTGACTCCGGGGACGCCTGGTGCGCCTCTGTTCGGAGGTTTCAAGAGGGATAGAAGCTTCTCCCTTGGCAGAAAATCATCCCTTCTTAAGAACTGCAAATGCTTTAGTGTTGAAACATGGGAATTGGAAGAAGGGACTTTACCCTCCGTTTCGTGTACATTGCCCCCGCCTCCCGTCTCCCTCGCAAGAAAGGTGCCCAGTTAACAACGTTACATTGAATCACCTTATCTGAAAGCTTAGTCTAATATATGACAATTTTCGATTTTCTGAGGTTAATCTTGTTTTTTTCACCAGGTTGGAGCAGAATTTGTGGGGACTCTGATACTTATCTTCACAGGTACAGCCACAGCAATTGTGAACCAAAAGACCAATGGCTCGGAATCTCTTCTCGGCCTGGCGGCCTCGACCGGACTAGCAGTGATGGTAGTGATACTCTCCACAGGTCACATCTCTGGAGCTCATCTGAACCCATCTGTCACCATTGCATTTGCTGCTCTCAAGCATTTTCCTTGGAAACATGTAAAGTAACGGGGGAAAAAGAAGCTAAAATCTTGTCAAGTCTGGCATTAACTGATTACAAATTGGTTTTTTACTGCAGGTTCCTCTGTATATTGGAGCACAAGTAATGGCATCAATATGTGCATCATTTGTGCTAAAAGGGATCTTCCATCCAATAATGGGTGGGGGAGTAACTGTTCCTTCAGGGGGATATGCTCAAGCTTTTGCTCTGGAATTGATTATCTCATTCAATCTCATGTTTGTTGTTACTGCAGTTGCCACTGATACAAGAGCAGTAAATCTCTCTCTCTCTCTCTAAAAGTTACAATTTTGAAGATGCATGAGTTGGGAAAATGGAAAAATCTCAGAATTTTCCACTTGGGAATAATTTATGGGTCAGTTTGCAGCAATCAAGAGGCAAGATTCAGTGTTAAATGTAGCAAATGGAAAGTTCAGAGTTCAATGAATATTAATTGCCAAAAACAAACAGAGTAAATGTTTATACACCTTCTGGCACTAGTTGAAGAAAGCACAGTCATGTGTTAGGTAAAGAAAAGAAGAGGAGATTCTTTAAGATAGATTAAAGTTCATGAGAAAATGAAAACAACTATTGTTTATCAGTTTTATGTAAAATATTTTACTTTGATTCATTGTTAATTTGACTAGAGAGTTATATTTTCATGTTCTATACTTTTCCCCTACCCTTTTCTTCACCTTGTGCTCCTTCCCAAGTAGTTTTGAAGGTTAGGAGAGTACCCCAGAAAGTTAAGGGAAAAAGTTTCTAGTACTTCAAGACAACTGAGACTTAATACTCGGAAAATTTACACGTGGCTCTCTATGTACTTGTCTCTATTTACCCGATATATTGGTCTCCAAACTCATTTTCTTGTATAGAGGACACTCACAAAATATGAGTATCTATAGGAAGAGTGGGTGTAAGAGATAGGAAAGAAGATGGATTAGATAAAAACAAGATCTTGTTGAATTTGAAACAATTTGACACATTAAAAAATAGATTAGCATATAAAGAAACAAAAAACCGAGTCTATTTTTTAAGCAATTATTATTAAATTGTTATGAGTCCAAGGGATGTTATCTTGGATCTCACTTCAAGTGAGATGTGCACTGATAATTTAATTATACAGTCTCCTAATTTGAGCCAAACTAGATGTACATTTTTAAAATGTGTCTTTGGGTGGCAACTACAGGTGGGAGAGCTGGCGGGGATTGCGGTCGGAGCTACCGTCATGCTCAATATAATCATTGCCGGGTAACTTCCACCTGCCCATTTGCTCTTCTCCTTCTTCTGTCTACTTGTATCAGACACGTGTACAACAACGCTAGTTAAATGAATTCCTTTTCACCGTTCTGTTTGATTCATCGCATCATCGCGCTATAAGTTTTAGCAAAGTTACTTTCGAGATATCCATGTACGAAAGACATAGAGAGTGTTCTTTTAAAATAGATAAAATTGTGTAACTTTTTACTTCAGGGAATCAACTGGAGGTTCAATGAATCCAGTGAGGACTTTAGGACCAGCAATCGCTGCAAACAACTACAAAGCCATATGGGTGTATTTGACTGCACCAATATTTGGGGCTTTGGCTGGGGCTGCTGTTTATTCTGCTGTCAAGCTTCCTGATGAAGAAGATACCCTCACCACATAGCTTTCGAAGACACAGTCCCTTTCTAAAACCTCTCGAAGATTTTGTAACAAAACCTCCCAATCTATCTGGTGTGTGAAAATGCGCAACACATGTTTCTAAAATACACATTGCATATATGAATTACACGTGGTGTGCATTTATATACGCCACACAGATTGAGAGGTTTTGTTACAAAACCTCCGAGAGGTTTTTGAAAATGTTCTTTAGAAGACAAGGCGTCCTCTTAACAACTATTTTTTGGTACGTTAAATTTGATAACAACTATTTCAAATTCCATAAATTTTAACTTAGTCTTCAGTTTATTCAAGAAATATGTGTGTAATTCAAAGACTAATAATATATAACAATACATAGGTACGAGTGAAACGATTCTCTTGTTTGATCAAAAATCTATCTGCTTTATCTTACTAAGTATGACTTGACTGCTCTTCCGATCTCTACCACGCATAGGGTTACCGGGGACTTCTTGCGACTGATGTGTAAACATTTTCCCCCCTTTCTTTTACCTCTCTTACTTTTTATTTATTATTTATTATCCGACCCACCTCAAATTGGGCCTAATTCCAGCTGGTTGCCACGATGGGCGAAGAAGTGTTAAATGGGCTGATGTTCTTGGACTCCGCCTAGTCTAGGCCCGCCCAGCATAACAACATTTTCGGGATTTGGGCCTGTTCTTTTTTGTTTCCTTTCTTTTCTTTTCTTTTCCATTTTTTTCTTTTTATTTTTTTTTTAAATTAATACTCTACCCTGTACTGAGTAATGTTAACTAACACCATTTATATTTAGCATTATATCAATATATGATCATAAATGTCTCACTTGATTCAATTTATATTATTTAATAAATCAATATTGATTGCCACCTAAACTAGCACCACTAGTGTAACATAATGTTATTCTTCTTATTATATTCAACTTCGTATTTACCTTTTAAAGATATCATTTTTTAAAGAGTCAATCTTTTCACGTGTTGTTCACTATAAATTTAAGGATCGAGTCATGATATAGAGTTGTTGTTCCAACAATCAGTTCAAGCCTACTATTTGCCGCAACTGAAAGTCTAAAACTAAGTGATATCTTATAAAGCATTTATATTGGCAGTGTTAAATTAAATTGTTAGTTAACAACTCAAAAAAATAGCTACATTGGTGGTGTTAAAGAAGTTATTAAAATAATTCTTTTTGGCTAGTTGTTAACTTTATTGTAACTTTAACATTGTTACTTTTGAAAAATTCTTTTTTTTATTTATTTAATAAATTTTGACCAATAACTTTTGACAAGAATGGGCCTACTTGGACTTTAGTGGATTTTAATTATTTTGTTTACACATCTAATATAACACTTCAATAGTTATTAAATTTAACTTTCATACATGACATTTAACAACTTCTTAAAGTGTACTTTTTGCTTATGTCGATAGCTAAATTTAACAACACCAATGTGCATGCTCTAACTTTGTTATATCATTTCAGATTCTTTGACCCATGGTATTGAATTGAAGGATACAAAGTTATATTATTATAGGATCAAGTGTGAAACCTATGAAGGGTATACTTCACTTCTAAGGAATCATGATATTTGCGAGCACTAGTATGATTAATGCCAAATAAAGAGGGGGAAGTAAAAAAATTTTAGAACAAATTAAAGTGTAATGAAATAATGAATTTTCATAGTCTTTTTCCATTATTGAGAAGAAGACAATTTTTTGAGGGGTTCCCTTTTATCCAATTATGTGTGTAAAGATAGTGATGTAACCATTGATTGCCCAAAGATATACAGACAAAGAAATCTAACCACATATAATTAGGTCCAACTTGATTAGACAAAGCAAAAGCTACATCCAACAATGGCATGTTTATTGTACAATATGAACAAAACATAGGTCGACGAAAGTTTAAGATTGTGACTAGACGATAAATAAATGCCTTTCATGTTAGCATAATTACGTTTTAAAGTGTCCCTTCTTTCCAAAGTCAAGTTACAAACACATATTAATTAAGATGATGCCTCTTTTTTAAACATATTTATTATGTAAAGTTGAAAACAATTTGTACATGCCACAACACTAAGGTAGCATATGTTAGGTCCCCTTAGTTCCACTCCCAAGTACAACACATGTCAAACTACAAACATTAGTCCATGGAGGGCAAGCAACACATGTCTGAACTACAAATACTACTCTTATCTTAACAATCATATGAGTTATCCTGAACATGTTTAAATTAAATAAGATTAAGAAACAGAATTATATAATGAATTTTTTAATCATGATATTCAGTTCATTGTCTTAAACACTCTATTATTAGTAATATATTTTACAAAATAGTATTGATTTTTCAAGCTATGTACTTCTTTTGCTTGAACACATTCATAAATACAAGTGTTTCTTGAATGAGAAAAAAAAGTCTAATTCATTGGGTGATATTATGAATAACTAATTACATTTAGTGTCTAGGCTTATGATTACATATGTGACTAGTGACTACCAAATTCCTAGGTCATAAAACTCTGTTGTTGAGGGGGCAACTTCAGGAATCCTATCCATGATTTATCAAGTGGAATATTGCCTAACAATTTCATACAAATCCAAACTATCAATACCCTCAAATCAAACGTGTAATAATTACATGATACTGTGAACCTGTAAATAAAGAATAATAGTATTTATTCACAGTCAAAATGTGAATAACGATATAATATCAGACGTCTGGCATCCTAGATGCGTCTCATCTGCCATGCCACATCACATAATATGACGTGACGTGCCAAATCCAAAAGATATGCATATGCAAGCCACATAAGCATCTAGCGGCATGACATTAGATCATTTTCAGTCGAGAAGAGTTTTGCTTTTCTATTGAAATTTGAAGAAGTATCGAAGTATATATAAACACCATTTTAATGTTCGGTAAGATCAGATTTACTATATTTATCTAATAAAAATAAATAACGTACTCAAAAATGGATAATGGGACGGCCAAATGTCACTAGAAGTTAATGCCCAATTTTGATAACAATTAATTATGTACGGACTGTCTTATATATACACACACAATATGTAAAATCCCATGATGAAGACAATGGAAGTGGGCTGTCACACTAAGCATAATGATGTTACCTACAAGACAATTTAATTTGTTTAATTATCTTATCCATCTAATTGAAATTTAAAACATTTGTAGAAAGTTTATTTATGAAAATAAAAATAAACATCCCCAAAAAAGGACAAACCAAAAAAGACAAAAATAGGAAAAATGAAAAAAGAAAAAAAAAAAAAAAAGAAGAAGTTTTGACCCCAAAATATTACACATCATTTGGTTACATTCTTCAGCTTTCAAAAAGTAAGGTCGCTGCTTATTGGAAATGCTATAGTGCTAACTGCAAATGTGAATTGTTGTACTACAAAATAACTCTTATGTGGATTGTCCAATAATCTTCCATCATATGTGCGTCTGGTGAGATAATCATACGAATGTAAGGTAAAAGGTCATTTTTATACCGTTGACACCATCTTATCATTATTATTATAATAATAATATAAATGAAAACAAATAACTATTTATCCATTACTAAAAAATATTTTTCTAACACTCATATGAGTGTGTTCTGACACCGAATGTTTATGCATGCCACATATTACATGTATCCACGTAGCATCTGTACATATAAATATATAGGACCTTGGGTGCTATAAACGATACATATGTGGATATTAGATAATTTTCAAGTCGATCTTGTAGAGCCGTCACACACGTCAATGGTTGGCGTTTTATAGTGCAACTGGTTGGCAATAGAACACGTTAGGGTTGTCAGCGTCAACAGTCTATTTAAGTTTGTACATTTAAGTCTCCATATGACTAGAAAATAACAACATAGTCAAAAGCCATTTTAAGATCACATAGACAATTTGTATTACAAGGGACCTTAATCCACCCATTTAAATATGTTGGGGGTTCAAAACCCAAGTTTTGGAATTTTGAGGACTCACAAACACACCATGTGAACGTTGGAACCATTTTCTAAAAATAATACCAACAAAATGACAAGTGAAAAGTAGAACAAAACATTCAAATTAGGTATATATGCCATCATCAGAGTTAGATAGCATTCTTCATGAGTTTCAATCAAAATCTTGACAATTATTCATGCACTACTCTTTCCTCAATCCTTTCTATAATAAGTTCTTGTTTTTGTAACTTCTCCTTCCATACATAGTACCATAGTATTTATTTTCCAATCAACTAAAATTTCAACTTCCTTAGTATTGCTCCTGCACTCAAAAACACATGAAAAAAGTGACCAATCCTTGAATGAATGGAGCCTCCAATTCGTCACTACCATAATGCCTAGACAGCACCACATATAGCCAAGCAAATGGGAGAACAAAATCAGAATCAAGAAAGTATTAGATTAAATTCCAATCTTGTACTGGATCTAAGCCTCTCAAGCAAGGATTTTGGTGAGAAATCTGGGCAGGAACTCAATCTTTTCGACAAAAGCCGGAGTCTCGATCCAATAATTAGTCATCGAGGTAATGAATCCGAACCGCGTGTTTTTTCGTGCAACTATTGCCATAGGAAATTCTATAGTTCACAAGCTCTTGGAGGCCATCAAAATGCTCATAAACGGGAGCGAACCATCGCGAAAAGAGGGCCTCGATTTGGTGGCCTCGGCCCCCACCGGTATTCAAGCATGGGCTTTCTTCCCCTGCATGGATCATTGAACCGGTCTCTTGGGATTCAGGTGCACTCCACTATCCATAAGCCAACTCTTTTGGGATCATCCACTACATATGGACAATCTGGCTGGTATAGAAAGCCTCTTGATCAGCAACCGGCAATCGGGCGGCTGGTGGCCGAGAGTCATCCCGTTGCCAGTTCGCCTAGCGGTGGAGCAGCCCATTTCGACGGTGTTCGGAAGTTCTGGTCAGTGGTCAACGGAATCGAAGGATACAGATGTGCTAATAGTACTGGTCCCCTGATGACTCATCAGGAAGAGCACAAAAAGTTAGACTTGTCCCTTAAACTCTAACTTCATCTTCACCCAACTCGATAGTACAATAAACAAGATTTTAGTTTTGCTTTGTTCCTGTCGGACGCTCCTACGAATTCCATGAACTGGAAACTCTTTAGCTGCACAAAAATTTCTTGAATTTGTATTGAGATATTCAGCATTTAGGGATGATCAATCCTGTATCTTGATTAGATTCAAGCCCCTTTTTCCCTCTTTTTTCTGTGTGTTTTGATCATGCAAAAAAATGGGAACTTTCTTGTGAATATATTGAATAATTCAAGTGAATACAATGACATTTTTAAACCGAAAGAATGCAGAATTACAAGAACAGAATGCTTCATGGTAGTTTGAATCTAATTTAATCAACGATTAATTGCCTGATAATATTTTGTTTAATTCAGTTTAGGTAGAGGTGAAATGTTCAAGTAATTTCCTATCTTTTTCCATTATTCCGTTCTTTGTTTGTCTTTTTACGTAAAAGTTAAAACTGTCTTTAACCTGACCAGGTTGATCGTATTCATCGAGTGCAACTTATGAGATACTTAGTTGACGTTTATGATCGTATTCGACTGATCAACCCTAAAGTTGAATGCACATGCTCAACTACCCACTAACCATGGATTACACAAAAGGAAATCTAGCATTTTATTTGGCCTCTCATGAATAAGTGCTACTTGTACAAAAATTTCATTGCTTGAAATTCATTGGAAAGGAAGCTATTTTATTCCTGTCCGTAAAGACGTGTTAAGTTGAACAACTAGCCGCTATGAACTGATTAAGATGATTGGCTCAACCTTATAAAGTTCAATGAACCAAATAATGCGTTCGAATCACGTCTCGACAATTACTGTCAAATCAATTGAGACTGTCAAATCAATTGAGTACATATCCCGCTCCTTTAGCGAAAAATTATCTATTCATTACTTTTATCACAGTCGTCCCATATCAAACAAATACAGATTCTCAACTTTTTCCCTCTTGCGTAACCATCACCAATGTCGTGCTACTATGTCTTGACATCAATGTACAACTTGTATGGCTAAGAATTGACCTAATGACCATAGTTATGCAGTTAAAGAAACAAAGATTGTAATTAATTGAGCAGTCTTGATCAATAGGTTGGTGGAATCATGTGCAAAATTGAGTTACTTAGTGAGCCTTTAAGCTATCCAATCACATCATATTCCCCACATTAAAATGTTGCAAATCTTGATTTCTTACCTAAGAAATCTTTTAAAACAGTAGCCCCTCCTTAATGGTGGGTCCAAAATTCATGATGCATTATTAAAACTTTATTATACCATGTCATTTTCTAAATTCTATGTAACTGAAATATTTCTTACTCACTAATTATGGATTATGTATCATTATTAGTTTTGGCCTTTGATTTTGCCTCTTCATGATTAAGCACAATATTGACTATTTCAAACTGCAGAACGCTAATCTCGAAATTAGTGCATACTATTTCAAACTGTAGAACTCTAATCTTGAAATTAGTGCATTCTTTTAGATCATAGTTAAATATACTCTACTACTTCAATTAAAACAAGTTAATCGATTATCAGACCTTAGAATCTTTAAACAGATATATGAACTCGCTCAGAGAATACCATTCGATTCGAACTCAACTTTAGAATCGAACTAGACCTTAAAACTTACATAACCTAGGATGAGCGTCATTATGATATCTTGATGGGCAGACTAAAAAGAATCAAAGACATCATGGAAGGTGGAATAAAGAGTTGGTAATTTAAATATTTATGTCTCTCTTTGTGTAAATTGATTTGATGGTGAAGGTTGGTGCCTTGGCACCCACCCACACTAATAATATCAACATACCTTAGAAATTATGTCCCTCCAGTGTTTTTGTGAGACAGAACTCCAAGAACCATTAATGGAAAATGTGGGACACATCATATTTAGCTCTATTTCACTTTCTTAATTATGGAAAGGTGCGGCACAACTATCCGTCGTTTAGTGATAATTATAGAGACATCTTGTGTGATCATTAATAGTAGAAGAACTAAAGTGGACTTTCTGATTCGATTAGGTAAATCGAAAACTGTTTTGGAACTTGGCTTCATTAATACATATCTATCTATTTATATATATATATATATATATATATATATATTGATTGAAATAACTTGAAAATTCCTGACTTTACTCAGTATGCAACAAAAATTTCATTTAAAGTTATTTTTCTTTTTCATTCACTAATTCAACCTGGTTCCTTCCCCTATTTTTTTTTTGGCTGGGGGTTGGGTGGGGGGTTGATTGTAAGTCTTAAGTAGGGATTCTAATTCATAATTTCTCCTGGTTGCATATATATCATTTGAAAATTTTATTTTAAGAGTAGTCCTAAAAAGTAAAGAACTGCTTCTTATTTGGTTAAATTTACATTTGGTCCTCAACGCACTTCAGTAAAATCTCAAGTTGGTACTCAAAGTTGTACTTTTACAAGAATCAGGCATTAAGAGTCAAGGTTCTAAGGAGTTCCAGACGTGAAAAAGCGTAGAAGCCAGGCATTAAGTCTAAGCACATATAAGCATACCAATGTATGATAAAACGTAAAACGTGATGAAACATAGAGTTCAAATTTTGAACATAAACCCCGTTTAAACGCTACTTATGCAGTTACGCGATCCTTTTAAAACACTAATTAGAGCCACTCATGAGTCAGATCATGTCACTTTATTGTTGTAGATTTTAACAATAATTGTCCTGTACACGACCAAACCAAAGTGATACTATCAGAGTTGAAAGTTCGTCCAATTGTATTAAAAAAATAATAATAGTGTTAACATTATTATTATTATTATTATTATTATTATTATTATTATTATTAGCTTTTAAAAAAAGAAACAGTTCTTGAAAAATAAAACTCGAACACGCTTTTCAACCTTTCATGGCTTTTTAAGCGTATGTTCTCCATTCAATAAGCTCTTGGAGAACTAACGCAACTTAGTCATCAACTCATCATTGACCTTTTTCATAATTTAATACACGTTCCAATTGAATCCTCTAATTTATCTAATAATCTCTCACAAACTAAAATCGAACCCGAGAATCCACAATGTGAGGTCAATTAGATATAAAGATGCTAAAATTTTGATTTGTAGTTTCAGTCCCGAAGATATCGACGGCTTAGCATTTGAACACGACAAGAAATGGAATTCCGTTCTCCAGTCGTGACAAGCTTATAACTCCTCCTTCTGCCACAGAATGGATGCTCCAGGCATAGCATTTCAACTGGGAACCAAAGTCATGAAAGAATCAAACTAGCTAATTATTCAGTTTCTTCTCAATAAAAGATTTGAGTGTTTCCAGCCAACGGATATACTCTGTTTTATCTTTGTGCTTCATGTACTGATGCAAAAATACCGCAAGTTTGTCATCTATGCCTCTTATTTCTAAGAAGACGTAGAGTGAATCCTGCAGCTCATCATCCAATTCCCTGCAATTCAAGAAAACAAACAATAAATAAAAATATTAAAAAAAAAAAGGAGGGCTAAAAAAAAGAAAAAGAAAAAGAAAGAAAAGCACCAAAGAGTTGCAAGGAACATGCAAGCGAGGGTTTACTGTTTGATGTCTTTGAGTTGGGTTGGGTGATGGGTTAGAGGAGGAGTCTACCACCCTAAGTCAAAATAAATCTCTTTTTTCCTGGCAAAACTAAATCCAATTCCAAGAGGTCCCCTCCGCCATTAAAGCGTATAGGGGCAAAGCAAAGTTTTCAGAGCATTGGTGGATTGTTTCTGCTGTCATTTTCGATTTCAGCATTAGTTAAATGGATCATTCACCAGATTCATTATCTTTCTTTTCGTCGTTTCTCATCATTTCCCTAATTCCTAGAGAGCTAGAATTAACTAGTAGATCAACTACACAGGCTCAATGGGTTTCATATATTTTTCAACATCACTCTAAGAATGTCTAAAATATTTCCACTAGCAAAGATGGAAGGGGGAAATGTTAACAGGTCAAATGGCAGGATTTAAATACATACTTGAATCCAGGTCCCATGTATGGCTGACCCTTTATCCTATCATGCCCACGTGTAAAAACTTGGCGAATCTCAATACTGGTTGGCCATGCAGAACAAACAAATTCCAGAACATTATTGTCCTCTCCCTTAAAGACATCAACAA
>CAVNYN010232677.1:0-30539 GCA_963692815.1 Nyctanthes arbor-tristis
TTATTCCAAATGAGAAGATCAAATTTGATCATGTTCAAGCTGTTCCTGAAAATGGCCTGCCAATCAAGATTCAACCACATAATGATCAAGCAGTGGAGTGATAAAGATAATGGAGTCTTATTTATATTGATAGTCCCTGGAAAACGCCATTTCAAGTTTAAAGACTTTGTTCTCTTTACTATTTACTATATTTACTATATATTTGCTGCTTTTAAGGCTTTGCAAGTCTTCTAGAATTAAATAAAATGAAGAAATAATTATACAAATCCAGTTATCTAATTACTCAATGTTGTGATCACTTGTAAAGAGTTCACGTATAGTATTTCTATGTCCAAGGTGGTGCTTTAGGCATCTCTATCTATTTCTAGGAAAATTTTCAAAAACTTCCCGAAAGTTTCATGTTAAAAGACTTTTCACCCGTGTGACGTATATAAATGTATGTCACTTGTATTTTAAATTCAAGTCATGTGTATTTAAAATTTATGTAGATATATCCATACATGCCACCTAGATGAGAAGTTTTTTAACAAAATTTTGTGAAGTGCTTGAAAGGGGCTCCTATTTTCTATCTTCATATGAAAAGGGAATAACTTAATTTCTTATTTAAACATTCTTATTTTAGATATGCTATTTTATTGTTCAATTAAATCATAGTTAGGGATTGTTTGGTGATTTTTAGTTATTAGGGTTTCTAGGTTTTTATTATTCAAATTGATTTTTAGCTGTTATCACTGTTGGTGAATTTTGAATATGAAATAAAACATTAATATGTTTCTTAATTGTTTCAATATTCGGTATGCTTATGAATCAACGAATATTAATTTAAACGTCAATTCAGTTCGAGTATTCTAAGAACCAATGAATTGTCTTTGAATCTTTTTCGTCCGTTCATGCTTAATCAACCGATTAATGATATTGATCTTTAACTCGAACCAGTATTGTTCAATTAAATCATAGTTAGGGATCGTTTGGTGATTTTTAGTTATTAGGGTTTTTAGGTTTTCACTATTCAAATTGATTTTTAGCTGTTATCACTGTTGGTGAATTTTGAATATGAAATAAAACATTAATATGTTTCTCAATTGTTTCAATATTCGGTATGCTTATGAATCAACGAATATTAATTTAAACGTCAATTCAGTTCGAGTATTCTAAGAACCAATGAATTGTCTTTGAATCTTTTTCGTCCGTTCATGCTTAATCAACCGATTAATGATATTGATCTTTAACTCGAACCAGTATTGTTCAATTAAATCATAGTTAGGGATCGTTTGGTGATTTTTAGTTATTAGGGTTTTTAGGTTTTCACTATTCAAATTGATTTTTAGCTGTTATCACTGTTGGTGAATTTTGAATATGAAATAAAACATTAATATGTTTCTCAATTGTTTCAATATTCGGTATGCTTATGAATCAACGAATATTAATTTAAACGTCAATTCAGTTCGAGTATTTTAAGAACCAATGAATTGTCTTTGAATCTTTTTCGTCCGTTCGTGCTTAATCAACCGATTAATGATATTGATCTTTAACTCGAACCAGTATTGAGCTACAGAGTGCTAAATATTAATTTGTCAATCAATCAAACCACTCAGTCAACCTTCAATTTGACCCACAAATTCTCGATGAAGTCAACAATTATCTACTTAATTTCATGCCAATGTAGTTTCAACACAGAATTAATTTGACATCGTTACCCACACGAAAGCACAGCGAGCAGAAAGATTAATCTACCTGTACACATATATGTACAAATATATTTACAGAAAGGGTTGTGTAATAAAAAAAAGAGAGAATACGTGAATAAAATTAAAATTTTAATCTCTATCTGTAAACTAATTTGTATACTTATCTGTATATGTAGTATCACTTACAGGAAAATAACCTTCAAACTATAATAACATGAAAAAGCTAAAAAAAAAAAAGAAAAGAAAAGAAAACAAAAAAAGTCCAGAAAAGATATTATAATTAACAAAACGAAATAAAGGGTCCGGGATATGGGATATCATCGAGTCATCTTTGAAGCAGATTGTAAGCAGGTTGTGGATGCTATCAGTTCTAGTAGTGGCATTGATCTATCGGAGTTTGGTGGTTTTATTCGAGAACTTAACGACCTCTTTCAACAGAACGAGATTTTCTCAGTATACTTCACAAAGCGGGAGGCTTTGCTTGCTCAACTTTCTATCTCTTTTGTCGAATCTTCTAATTGGGTTGAGGCTCTCTCTTGTCTCTTGATGCCTCTCTTTTGTATGACATGAATCTTTCTAATGATCAATAAATTGCCCATTTAAAAAAAAATAAAAAAATAATAAAGTAATGTATAAAATAAAATTAACTTATAAGGCGATGGTTGTTGTCTCTCTACAATTGGGACAGTACCGTGAGAGCCGAAAACGCACTACTCTAGGCGGGTAAACAATTTTAATACGACACCATGTGTCTTCACCCGGTTTCCACTATGAAGAAGGTAAGACAGAAACTTGTCAATTTCTCATTTGTTTATAGTTCCAAGTTCAATACTCGATCGAGAAATTTTCTTGTACAATCGAGTAATGATTTACCGAATAACACTTCTAAAAGAATGAATGATATGATTTTGCAAGAACGAAAAAGTTCACGATGGATCGGCCTTTTTTTTTTTCGATGGATCAGCCTCTTGATAAAGACAAATATATAGTACTGAACAAGTATTTTTATACGTGAATTTTCTTCCTCATCATTGTATATACTAGGAGCTATAGGCAAGAAGGTATACACATGCACAGTGAGCATTGAAAAATTCCTCAGACTTTCCAAGGGAAAACAATTTGTCTATTAGTATTTTTAGTGTATGAACGATCGAAATTTTTATTTTATCTCCTTGAGGATATATATATATATATATGTATAGTTAATTATTTGCCTCAATATTGACGTGGCACACCACCATTTGTTATCTAAATAGTAGCTTGCCACATGCTATCATAAGATAGTCAAGGAATTTTAAGCATGTAAAATATTTTAGGCCTTGATTTACTTTTTCGAGCTGTCATAAAAAATAAGGTTATTGTAAAGCGACAAATATATGGTGCACTAATATGGAAAATCACGGGACAGGCTTCTCACGTAAACCAATAAAAGAAAAATGCTTTTCACGTAAACCATATATGGAAAATCACGGGGCATGCATCTTGAACTGAAAAGAAAAATGCTCTGCGCTCATTTTTACTGTCAGTGTCAAGCTAAAAAATGATACTTGGCTTACCAATTTCACCAAAAAAAAAAAAAAGAGAGCTGTATTAAACTACCCCTATAGTTGTATGGTATTGACATAGCACTCAATTCTATTTATTTGCTACTTTCTACTTGTTCCCGTTTGAGTTTTCAAATTACTCTCAACCAATTCTCCCATGGATCTCTTTCTTTTCTTCTCTGTATTTGCTTTTGTAGCCATTTATGTGCTCCTCTGTTTCCCCATTTTCCTTAGTTCTAAGCCAAACCAGACTAATAGCACCGTAAAGCTTGCCCCTGGCAAATTCGGATGGCCGATAATTGGTTTAAACTCTTGATTTCGTCTTGTCCAGCCGAAGCGGCCATCCGGAGAGATTTATACTTACCAGGATGAAGAATTACTGCCCGCAAGTCTTCAAAACCTCCTTCATAGGAGAGAAAATAGCAGTCTTTTGTGGCCCTTCAGGCAACAAGTTTGTATTTTCGAATGAAAACACCCTCCTAAAAGGATGGGTCCCGCGCTCTATAGAGAAGATTTTGTACCCAGAAATGAATTCTTTATATTCAGAACACACAAAGAAAATTAGGGACCATTTCTCTGAGTTTCTAAAGCCAGAACCTCTCAAGGAATACCTTGATGTCATGGATTACCATGTTAGGCGGCATTTGGCCGATGAATGGGCTCTGAAGAGAACCCTCAAAGTTCAACCTTTGATCAAGGAATTAACATTTTTCATGGCTTGCAGGCTGTTCTTGGGCATGGAAGATCACACTCACATTGCCAAATTGACCAATCACTTCGAGCTTGTTATGGCAGGACTCGTTTCATTGCCCATCCAAGTTCCTGGTAATGCTTTCCATGCTGCTGCGAAGGCTTCTAATAGCATCTCCAAGGAGCTAAAGAAAATAATCAGGCTACAGAAACTCCATTTACCAGACGAAAATGACACGAAAAGCAGTCCGCGGTAGAATCTGTTGTCCCGAATTTCTGCTGCAACTGATGATCAAATTTCAAGCATATTGTTAGGGATTTCTCATTGCCAGCCATGACCCAACAGCTTCTTTGATCACCAACCTAATCTACTATCTTGCTGATGATCATCATGTATACCATCAAGTTTTACGAGGTACTCTACTTTAAGCGATTTAATTTTGAAGTTCGATTAACTGGGACTCGTATATCTAGCTAATTGTCTCAGAGGCCTTTGGGTACGCATGAAAGTTTTTTCACACTTTCAAGAAAAGAAAAAAAAAATTGATATTTTTATTATTTTTGGTCTTTCGCACTCATGATGACAGCAAGCCTTGCTTAATGACAAAAATTTTTGCCGACAAACTCTTCCGATCTCTAGGCCTGTTTAGCGACAAAAATTTCGTTGGTAGATGTGAATTTTTGTGTAGTGGATCCACAAGATATTTTTCATTTTGAAAACTGATTTTGAGAAAATATAAAATTATAGACAAGTTTTTAGTGTTTCCAAAAGCTGAAAATTGCGCGAAGGTAGAAACAACCAAAACAAGCCCTTCTATTGTACTCAAAAGGCTTAAGCATCTTGAACATATATACCGGAGCTGTGTACAATGAATGACACAAGTTGAGGTAGCGCATGAAAGCTTTACTCCTCTACCGTATTTGTAGTTTTATTTATAACATTCCATGTCATATTATGCATGATCTTGATCTGCAGAACAAAATGAGGTTGCAAAGTTAAGGAGCCCGAAAATTCCTTAACATGGGAAGATACAAGTAGAATGAAGTATACTCAAAATGTCATAAATGAAACATTGAGAATGGCAACATCTACTCAAGGAACATTTAGAGAGGCCATACACGATATCACCTATGCAGGGATGGAAGGCATGCTTCTTTCTCCCCTTATGCACGTCGCATATGCGCATATATATAGTTATGATCATTTTACTAGAAGTTCAGTGTAAATTCCATTCCCTCTTATCTAAATTTTTTCAGGTGTATTGGACTGTGAATTCAACCCATAAGGATCCCAAATACTTTCCGAACCCTGAAAATTTTGATCCCACAAGATTCAAAGGTAAAGGACCGGTGCCATATAGTTTTACCCCATATGTGTCCCGGCAATGAATATGCTCGACAATTTGCCCTAGTTTTCATGCACTACTTGGTGAGGAAATACAGTTGGGAAAAACTCTTTCCAAATGAGAAGATCAAATTTGATCATGTTCAAGTTGTTCCTGAGAACGGTCTGCCGATCAAGATTCAGCCACATAAAGATCAAGTAGTGTGAAAGATAACGGAGACACTTAAAAAGTTACTCCATTTTTAGTTTTTTTAATTAGCGTGTGTTCTCTTCACTATTTTCATCCAAGTCTTTTTTTTAATTAACTCTAATATATATATATATATATATTTGCTGGTTTAACTGTTTGTAAGTCTTCCTAGAATTAATTAAAATGAAGAAATAATAGAAATCCTATTATCTTTAACTTATTATTAATGTTGTGATGAGAATAGGCAAATGAGTACCAGGAAACCATGTCTATAGATGAGAAATTTGAAACTATTATAAGTCGTAACACCTAATCTACATTAAATAAACAGACAAATTAAATGTAGATTAGGTGTTACCACTTTTCATTACAAAAATAGTTAGGCCAGAAATATATATTTAATGAAAATGTTGAAAAATGAAAAGGTTGAAAAATGATACGTACTTTGTAATGAAAAAGAAGTGTATCATGTGTCTTTTCGTTTTGAGATCATCGACAAAGACTGTACTTCCAATTTGAGGTGATTCTGTAGGTTGAAAAGTACTTGGTAAAATGGAAAGATATATATTTTTTATTTGAATATTGATTTTGAGAGGAAGTGTACAATTTCCTATTCTTTTTATTGGGGTTGGACAATTAGAAGCGACAAATTTATTTTGTACTTGAAATTCCTCATAGATATCGTTATATAAAGCCCCTTTAGTTTTTCCATATATCATAGGCATACAAAGCTTTTTTATGAGTTATTTTTGGTTAATGTTGAATAGGAAGCAAACCAATCTCCTTCCATCTAGTGACGGGTTAATAAGGGATATATAGGATGATATAAACATCTAAATTATGGAATACTTGGAAATAAATTATCCAGAGATAAGGTTAATATTCTGGAATGTATCATGGCTCTATCTATTCATTAAAAAAAAAAAAAGTTCTACATATCTCTCTGAGGCTGGGGAAACAAATATGCGTGGGGATGAGAAAGGGGGCTCGCTGAACCTGGGGTTATGGACTTAGCCGTTGCACATAACTTAAAACAATGACAATTACCAGTTGCAGTAGCAATAGGATAAGGCACGAAAGGTGGCGAAGGAAAGACAGAAGTTCCACAGTGTGTACGCCGACAATGGCCTATTCTGTGCATTGTCTCATTGATCCGATTTGCAAACAACCTATTTTGACTAACAACCTAAAAGCGACAACAGCTCTTATTCCAAGTTAGAACAAAGGGAATTCAATACTAGTTCCTTCTGTGCTTATGGCTATTTCTACTAAGGGACATTTGCTTCATTCATATCCAAAGAAAACCTTGTAGAATAATTAGGCGAGTTACTTATCCTTAGCAACATCAACAAGTATTCCACCCTAGGTGCAGAATTACTTACGTTAGGGCCAATTTTAGGACTTCTTCAGTACTTTTCAAGAGTTCCTTTCTTAAGAGAAATGTCTTTATCTAAGTGGGGTAGGAAAGGCATTATACGCCCCCTCATCGATCCCCCTAGGGGGGAAAGAGGAGGAGCGGGTATCCCTTACTCCATCCCTTCCTTTTAGGAGGGACGGAAAAGAAAACGTCCTTAAGTTGTATCCAGTGAATGAAAGGAGCCCGCTTACCCACTTCTCTTTCCTCCTATTGCTAGGAGCCTTTGCCCTCTTGACTTGACATGTTAAGAGAAGAACTCACCTAACTCTTCATTTCCTTTTAGGAAGCAATGAAATTTCATTATTTCTCATGATACAAAAGGGGAAAAAAAGAATTTAGATAGACGGTATCTCTTCTAGATCTATATATACTTAAGTCTTTAGTAAAAGAAAAAATGAATAAAAAATCAAAAGTAAAAAAAAAATTGGATTAAAGTTTATATAATTAAAAAAAGTATAGAATTCTATAGAATATATTCTATTTGAATTCTCCGTTTTGTTTTTTCAAAAGGGAAGAACTAGAATCCATTTAATTTAGAATAAAAATATTTCAATATTACTAAATCAAACGAATAAAGCACATTCTTTTAAGAATGTATCTGGTTCCATCTTTCTTTCGTTAGTTAAACTGCCTTTTTCTAGAAAGGATTTTAGGAATTCAGGTTTTACACTATTTAGAATAACTATCCCATACTGAGAAATTTTTTTCTAATGACATTCAATCACAGAATCCATTGACAGCAGCACAAATGACTATGATTTGTTTTTCAATTGACAATGGTGCATATTATGGTTGTTTAAGTACTTTTGTCAGCCTTACACCTCTATTAAGTAATGCCTGAGCCGCGGCATCAAGGTCTGACCTAAATTGAGCAAAGGCAGCCACTTCTCGATATTGTGCCAATTCCAATTTTGAACTACCACATACTGTTTCATAGCTTTCAACTGAGCGGCAAACCCTATTCTTTTTGCCTCTCTCTCTCTCTCTCTCTCTCGGGCAACCCTATTCTCTTTGCTATTGAATATATGAAACAATAAATTTATATGAGTCTTTTGTTAACATGTGATTACGTCAAGAATTACGATTGTCTTCTTTGGGATCACACTCTTGGGGAGTCTCTTCAAAGTTTTATAAATTCCCTATGAGAATTGCATTCCCAAGAAATCGATCCTAACCTAACATTTCGTTTCATTTTTACACTTTTTTTTTTGCAAACTCATTTTTATACTTAATTGTTTATTAATTAATATTTGTAATTAATTAATAAATATTTAACTTTTCATATTCCAAATTCTTTTCTTTTCTTTTCTATTTCCTTTCCTACTAAACTTCCAATTGGTTTATGAATTTATTTTTTATTAAGATTATTTTAATCCAACTAATAAATTGTTGATTATCTAATTTTTAAAAGTTACATTATTTTTTAAATACATTATGCACGTTACAACTTTAATTAATGTTTATGTATATTGGTTAAACATATATAAACATACATATGTGGATCACTTGAGAAACTGTAAAATCTAAAAAGAGAAATAATGGAATATGATGGTAAATCAATTTTCTTGCGGCACTACTACAGAATAGACAAAAAAAATTGGGGAATATACATTGGTTTGTTCAAAAAGCGACTCGCAAAGAAAAGACAGTGGCATTTACTCGCTAAACAATATGCGTCGGTTCTCAAGGAACTGACGTTTATAGTCATACAATCGAGGAACCAGCGTCTATAGTCATATCAAATTTAAAATTTAAAAATAGTACGCGTATAACTCATTAGAATGTAAATCCTCAAATTCAATTTTTTCCCTTCTACTCCCAAAATCTGACCAAGGTGATTTGACCCAACGGCGGTGCAACCATTTTCCGAGGTGTCGAAGTCCACCATTTTCGTCGTCTCGCCTGTCCACTATTTTCGACGTCTAAAAGTTCGCGATCCGCAAGCAATATCAGCCCCCTCCCTTTTTGACCCATTGAATTTGTTCAGCATCTTCTATATTCAAGTTTGAGGTGGTTTTTAAGTATAAAGTAAAAAAATATTGCAAACATTTGCTTGATTGAAGGAATATTTTGCTTAAATTTTGGGAATTAGGATTCTAGGATTTGGGTATAATATTTAGTATGAAATTTGTTGATTTTAGTTGATGTATGTAATTTCTTGGGCATTGTTTGTTAAATATATTTATACATTATTATGCGTACAAAAGATTTTGTTCAAATTCACAAATTTGTAGGATTTTTATAGGTGCACACTACATGTTCGATAAAATGCTTCAAACATTTTTTTTTTAAGTTGATGCATTGCCTAGAGATACATTAAGCTTGTTATGCAAATTAATATGGAGTTAACAAGACAAATAAGTTAGAAAAATCAAAAAATGATTTATTGTGCATTTATTGTTTTCTTTCGCATGTTATTACGGGTGATTCTAGGCCAAAAAAAAGGGAATAGGAGTCGGTTGCAGAGGAGGAACCAAGGCCTATTGTATTGTACATTTTAGGCATCGCTAAAAAACCGGCCCGTATTACCCTTACTATGTGCGTCGCTGTCAATAGCTTTGCTTCGTACTCATCAATACAACACACGCGTATTCATCAATACAACCGACACATAAAGTGTTATTCTGTAAGTAAATTTCACAAAAGGTCCCCGATATTTACAAAAAATAGCAATTTCATCCCTAACTGTTTTTTTAAAACATGTAAGTCTCCAACCTTTTAAAAATATGCATAAAAGGTCCCTATATACTATTTTTATCAATTTTCATTATTCACTTTTTCTATAAGGTTAATTTCCGAAATCCTCTCCAACATTTGAGTTAAACATCGGCTGAATCCCTACCTTTTTATTTGTTTTTTACTTTTTGAGTCCCCAACCTTTCATAAATTATTATGATGGGTTCATTTTGACGGATTCCGTCAATATTGCCGTAACTTTCTAATAAAATTACCGTTTTACCCTTTAACTTTTTAATTTTAAAAATAAAAGATTTAAAAATATTAAAAATAATAAAAAAAATTTTTAAAAACACTCACCCCACCCTTCCAAGAACAGCCGTCAAAAATGGCCGCCGAATGCTGGGTTTCCAGTGGCCAAAAAGAGGGTGAATCCCCCCCCCCACTGCTACCATTTCTGGTAACACTTTTGCTGTTAGAAATGGTAGCAAAATACTGCCATTTTCAGTGGCTAATATGGCGGTGCTGTCATTTCCGGCAACAAAATAAAAAAGGATTTACCCCCTATAAGTGCTGCTAGAAAACGATAGTATTTTTGACTACCGGAAATGGTAGCATTTCGGTGGCCGTTCTGGGGAGGGGAGGGGAGGCTTTTTTAAGTTTTTTATTATTTTTAATATTTTTAAATATTTTGTTTTTAAAATTAAAAAGTTAAGAGGTATAAAAGTGATTTTATTAGAAATTTAACGGCAATATAGACGGAATCCATAAAAAAGGACATATCATGTGAATTTATGAAAAGTTGGAGACCCAGGAGGTTGAAAAAGAGGTTGATGACCCAGCCGATTCTTAACTCCAAGGTTATAGACGATTTGTGAAATTAACTCTTTCTATAAAGACAATTTTACCCTTTCTTTATATTAGAAAAAATAAGAATACACAAATTTTAAAAATTTATTTTGATCTCTGAGTCGTTTTCTCTTTCACACACTTATATATATATATATATATTTATCTGTGTATCATTTTCTCGTCCACTCACTTAACACAAGCTATACATACATACTAATCAATATATTATTGTTTTTCCTCTCCATTTTTTTGAGAGTGAGAAATGATAAGGCCTCCACTTAAATTGCCTTTAACAATAATAAAAATGAGATTTACTTCTCATTTTTAGCTATGTGTAAAGGCAGAATTTTGGAATGAGAGAAATTGTAGCTGAAGTGAAGGGGAAGAAATCCTCTCTTTTTTATTAATAATTCAAAATTTCAATTTTTTTCGTAAGAAAAATTCATATATTTTTAATTTTTCTAATTTTTATGACTTAAATAGCAATCACATCTCAATTATCATTACTTATTTATGTTTAAATTTCAGAGAGTTCATTACCTAAAATAACTTTGACATTAGTGCTTCTGGTGGTGGTGTAATTAGGTAAGTGATTGAAAAAGATAATATATTTATCAATGTGTATGTATAGCTTGTGTTAAGTGGGTAGACGAGAAAATAATATACATATGAATATATATAAGTATGTAAAAGAGAAAGCTGCAGAGAGATCAAAATAAATTTTTGAAAATTGTGTGTTCTTATTTTTTAAATTTAAATAAAGATGTAAAATTGTTTTTATAGAAAAAGTGAACAATGAAAATTGACAAAAATAGTATATAGGGACTTTTTGTGCATATTTTTGAAAGGATGGGGGACCTATATGCTTGAAAAAAAATGTTACATATGAAATTATTACTTTTTATAAATGTTGGAGACCTTTTGTGAAATTTACCCATTTTCTTATTGCAAGTACTTAATGTATTATTACTTCAAATATATTTGGATATGATTCATTTTTTTACATAACGCACTTATTTTGGTGAAAATGATCTAACAACATATCGTACCATAGCATGTAGTATTAGAGCATCTTCAATACAAACGCCTAGTCTTAGAGTGATGTGGAGGAGAGATATAAACACATAAAATTTATAAATCCCAATTTTCTCTCTTCTTTCACTTCTTTCTTACCTTTTTCTCTCTTTTTTTTCTATTTTTTCTTCACAATGTCACTGAGAACGCTGTACAATGTGTCAAGGACATTGTTAAAAAAATTAGGAAAATAAAACGCGAAAAAGGTAAGAAAGAGGTAAAAAAAGAGAGAAAATTAAAATTTTTAAATTTTATGTGTCTATATCTCCCTTTTACGTCACTTTAAGACTAGATATTTATATTGTAAATGCTCTTAGATCGGGACTACTTATTTTGGTGTCTAAAAATTGGGGTAAAGATTTCACCTTTATCGCTTGTTAGTTAAGCCGTTAAGGTGATTAATTAGAACAATCTATACCGAACCAAATACTTCCGCATTCTTCCAAGTGTCTGGTCCCAGCCGTGGCCGCGTCAGTCCATTTTTGCACCCTCTGCTCTTTTTTCAGATTCATAAATAAATAATGGTCCGTTCAATCGATTCCTTTGATCTCTGGAAAAACAAGAAGGAGTTGGTGGTGGAGGAAAAATACGTTTATAGATATGAAAAGATTTGTATCTTTATATCAAAGATTCTCTTATCGGCCCTCTGGAATTAGCAGTAATGATTTACGGTTTTACTGTGATCGCTCCTATTCTTCCCTTCCCAGGCGCCCCGGTTAGTATATAAAAATACATATACACGTGTCCGTGGTTGCTTATTTCTTGAGAATTTGATGTGGATTGTTTTAGAAATTTGTTTAATTGTTGGTGTAGTAGGAGGTTAGGTAATTCCTGACTCTGTTTGCTTGTGCTTTAATGTTTTATGGTAATACACTTTGTGATTTTGCTTTGGTTTGGGTTATTTGATTCTTGAGTAATTGACCTGTGTTGGCATTCTTCAATTTTTAAGACTTAGCTAGCTTAAAAGTGAAAAGATATAAATGATTTTTGTCTTTGTCGAAGTTAGAAAGAACAACCGGCAGCAGCACAAGTTAATTTTATAAAAATAAGCAACTTTTTATTTAATATATCAAGGAACAGTTCTCTTTAAAAGCCAAAAGTTGCCGGTAACTTTAACGGATTGTAATCTAGATTATAATCTGTCACACGGCATCATTTCATTGATTTCACTTTTTTCAAAAAGTCAAAAAGTAAAAGTCAAGCCGTAAGTGTTTACTTTTTATAAAAACAACCAATAAAATGATATCACGTCGCAGATTATAATCTCATGTAGTTGCCAAACACTTGTTTATCCAAAAAAAATATAAATAAATAAAAATAAAAGAAAAGTTGCATTACCTTACTAACATCGTAGGTATCTTCAAAATTAGCTTTAACGTAATCTCAAAGCTAAGAGATTTTCTCTGATCCAAGAACCTCGAACTACTGTCTTCTCATTATGTTCGATGACGAAACCTTAGCCTACATCAAGTAGAATGGAAAACGTTATGAAAAAAAATAGCATGACCAATAACTGGTTTAGCTTTTGACACCATTTCCAGAATAAGTTCAGTAATGAAACTAGAATATTGCCATTCCTAGTTTTGATATCCATGATTTTGATTGTCTTAAAATCAATTGCCTAAAAATCATAGTATCAAAGACCTGAAATACAAATAGGCAATAGAGTAAATGACCACTACTAGTTTTGCCAGAATCCTAAAACCCATGAAAAGAAAATTTAGCTTTTACTAGGATTCCTCGAAAATTATATAAAGGATATAATCACCAACTCACACAGACACAAAAAGAGGCAGTATTATTATCCGGCAGTGTGCAGAATTCTTTGTCACTGCACTTCTTCAATTGGACATCAGCCAAAACTTATTTTTCTTCAAATGTTGCAGTCAGTTTTCACCGCAAGAAAGTGATATTCTAGTTGTTTTAAACCACGTTAGCTTCTGAATAGAACAGAGGACATTCATAGAACGTATGCAAACAATAACAGATATCGCTCAAAATTCAGCTCAATAAATACATGAATTTCTAGTATAGGAGCACATTCGTAAAACTGATATGTGAAATGCAACAAGTAAAGTAAGTAAGGATAAGTCTAAGAAAATATGAAAAGAGATGATTTTTAATTTCATAGGAATTATAATATCCTAAGATCTATTGAGTCATGTAGCATTTCATATAGTGGTCTCCTTGAGCCAAAAAAAATAAGGATAATCGCATGTGCTCTATGTAGAATTACAGCATACATGCTTTAGTAAGATTGAAGTGCCAGTCCTGTTCGGCTTTTGTCAACATGTAATTAATTTCACAATGAAACAGCGTTTAATTGTTGCGTTTCTACGATTCTTTTCAAGTTTCATTTAACTCGTTTCCTTACAGGACCACTTGCATATTATAAGGATCTTGTTAATCAGGGGAAGTTACAGTCTGATGGTTACCAGGAACAGGTTGCTTCCGAACTGGAAAATCTGCTAGGAAGGTTGGAACAGTATGAGAAAGATATGGAAGAATACCATGTGAGACTTATATCTAATACAATGCTTTGGGTTCCTTGGTTCTAAAATTGTCTAATCCATGTTTTTTCTTATACTTAATGTGCCTATTCTCATTTCTGAAGGCAAAACTTGCCAAATGGGAAGAGAGCAGGGAAAATGAGCGACGAAGACTTTTAATGGAAGAAGCTGAAGCAAAACAGAAAGGTGCTTCCACACCTGTGCACAAACGCAAAACTTTTCTCCACAAATGGATGGCTCGGTGAGGCAAACAATTCTAGTTCCTTTGTGGATATTCCGATGCCATAATTCTGTTATGCTTGCTATTTTCTCTCTATTTTATCTTATAGCAGTTTAGTAGTGAGAAATGCTGAGATTTAGATTTATGAAAGAAAATTTCAATTCAGTGCATTCTTGGGTCAATTAGCATCATTTCCTTTTTAAGGGATATATATGGGGAAGGGGACTAATTCAGCATACTCATGAAACGATCCTTTTGTATGCTTTCGGCATGTAATCTCCCCCCCTCAAGTCTTGGTATATTCACTTGGTAACTCAAATACATGTAGCTTAATGGAGATAAGTCTGCCACTACTGCACTTAGGGATTCCTTGATTGAGATAAGTCTGCCACTACTGCACTTAGGGATTTCTTCTTGGGATTGGGTTTTCTCCAAAGAAATCTATGTTGCTTTACTGTGATAACATGCCTGAACAAGCACATTGATTTTGACAGGAATTACATCAAAGAGAACTAAGACTCTAGGAATATAGAGATTCCATGCATTAGAGTGCTGATCAACTAGCCCATATGATTGCATATGTAGTTGCTAGTTGTTCATTTTATATGTTACTGTCAACTTGGGTATGTCTGCTATATATGCATCAACTTGACATGAAAGCTAGATGCATGACACTGTGACTTATCTCCTTAACAAATAGTTTAGACAGTAGGAGACTAAAGTGTAGGTATTTTCTTTTTGATACATATTCTTGTACCTAACTTATCGGAAAGCGGAACAAAATTAACTTTTCCCTAAATTTTATTGACTTTGTTACCTAACAAAGATTAAGTTCAATAACCAACTTCAGAAATTGAAAGGAGTGTTAGAAAAAGGGGTAACGGTTATGCTTGTTTTATTATCGTCTGTCCCATTGGACTGCAATATTCTCCTATCCATCAATTGATGTTAAAATGCAATATTTAATCAATTTGTTTCAGATATATAAATAGTAAAGAATATCTAATGACTACAATGATAAATGTTATTCTTGAGTTGTTGTATGTGATGATGAGTTAAATTGCCTCCCAGAATTGCAATCAATGTCCTCTTTTCTCGGTACTTGTCATGCAGAACACTTATTAGTTGATGTAATTCATGATATGTGAAATATCCAAAATTGGTTTGTTGCTTTTTTCACTTTCACTCTTCATTCCTTCCATTTAGTAATGGAATTTCTTTTTCTCAGGAAGCAACCTGAAAATGTAGAACCAGGTGTTGGCAAATGGGTTTCCTATCTTAATCGAGAGAAGAAGTTAGATGTTCTGGTTGGGCAGGGTCCCACTGCACCTCCACCTCCAAAAGGACTATATTTATATGGGAATGTTGGAAGTGGTTAGCTGTTGCATCTTACTTGTACTATATTCTAGTCATACGTGTGTTGTTACTAGTTGTTAATTTGGACGACTTCATGACATTAACATCCACTATTTTCAACTTATCTTTGAAATATGATGTTTCTGCAGGAGTATTTTCTTGCTTTTGCATCTCAACTCTTTCAAGTTAAATTCATGTTTCTGTTGTATGAGTAAAAATGAAAGATGTTCGTGCATTTGCAGGGAAGACTATGCTTATGGATATGTTCTATAGTGCAACTGAAGGAATTGTTAAACATCGGAGAAGGCTTCACTTTCATGAGGTGAGTGCTTGGTTCTGGTTTTCGTAATGCTTTGATGCTACTTTATCATTTTGAATCTTTATATGGTGCATATTTTCCAACCATAGTAATAAAAAATTTGCTGATTTTTAGTTCTGCTAAAAAACTGAATGGAGTCAAATTTTTGGTTCCTGGCTGTAATGTCTGTCGTCTTAGAAAATTGGGGTTCTCTGTAGAACATTTTATTCATGTAAAGCAAAAGGCAGTTATGGATTGTGGAGTGAATATAACCTGAAGGATCATACCTATGAGGCCTGCAGGCAGAGAAAACATGGGCCTCTATGTAATCTTCTTATTCCTGTATTCTGCAGAATATGTTTGTCACAAAAATGCCAAACGTAGAAGGTTTACATGTTTGCTTTACCTCGAATGTAAAAGGAAACATTGGTCCTTGGATCTGATTGTTAAGTAAGCAACACATGGTCAGCTAATCCTGCGCAAGTTTAAAAATTTCTCCGTCGACTGACCTGAACTAACAATGATACAGGGAGAACAATAAGATTAAAATGTGTGAGTATGTTAGTTCCATTGGGGTTGATTGTTAATCTGATTGCAGGAGTATGTGAGTTCCGTTGAGTTCCACTGGGTTGATTGTTAAACTAACAAATCTATTGACATTCACACAGAGATGCTAAACTTTATCAAAAAGGATGGTAAAGAGACACAAGATTCGTACCATAATCTAGCATGAATTTTACACTCTAGTTTAGCAGACTTCAAATTCACTTCGATATCAATTCTTCATACCTTTCTAGTAGTATCGTATTGATGTGGCAGGCTATGCTTCAAGTACATGACCTGATGCACAAGGTATGGAAGAGTCAAACAGAGGGAAAGTCTCTTCAGTCAAGTATCTCCACTTGGGTTATGAATCTTCCTTTTGATACAAAAATCAAGGAATGGTTAGCCGCGGAAGAGAGATACCAGCAAGAAATGCAGATGAAAAATATTCTTCCAGTTGTGGCTGATAAGTTTCTTGTAGATGAACATGGGCATCAAACAGGAGCTAGAGTTTTGTGCTTTGATGAAATACAGGTGAGACGGTTGATATTTTATGAGCTCTATTTTAGTTAGTGACATAATTATTGAGCTGCTGCAGTATGACAGCACACTTGTAATAGGGCACATATACAAGGTTTGGGTAAGCTGAATTTCTTGGTGATCGAAATGACAACACCTTGAAATGCTAGCTTTGGGTAAATCCTAACACCAAGAAGGAAAGTAATGCATTGACAGCTTTGAATCATATCACATGTTCTATTCAAGCACAGAAATTATACCCCTTTTACCTGAAGTTTCAGATAATCTCACTTTCATTTCTGATGTTTAAGCTTCAGCCAAAAGGTTCTTAAAACTTCAATTAAGGAACAAGCTAGACCACTTTAGGATCAATCTTCATTTCCCAAATAAGTATTAAGGGGGAAGAAGGGGAAAATCTGGAAATGATAATCCAATTGATATGTCAACTTTCTATGTGAAATACTGGATAAAGGGATATAGTTGTTACTTAACACGTTTACTGTTGTGGAGGAAATAATCTTAGTCTCTTACAGTTCTTTCGGGTGTTTGCATTCATTTTTATGTGAAATAAGACAGACAATGAGTGGAGTTGAATGGGAGAGATTTGTATAGTACAGGTGTGTCCCATGAGATTTGTTTGTTGACCAAATTCAAATTTGAAGAAGTAGGAGAAATTATGAGTATGCAAACAGGGGCACAGTGATTCTCTAGCTTCTCCTACTTAAGAGCAAGGGCACAATATGCAATTAACTTGCCTCTAGTCCAAGTCTTCTTCCTAGTAGGTTAGATTGACATCAGTTCCCACTGCCAAAAATATCTTATTTATATGTGCCTGCAGTTCACCAGATCTCGAATACTGCGCTTGAACTTAATCTAGGACTCATAATTTTGCCTTTCTGTTACAGACAGTTGATGTATTTGCTATTGTGGCCTTATCTGGAATTGTGAGCAGATTGCTGAATACGGGAACTGTTCTGGTTGCTACCAGTAATCGTGCACCGAGGGATTTGAATCAGGTGCCCTCAAGTTAATTCATCATGGCAAGCAACCAACTTTTCTATAAATATCTTGTATTCATTTTAGTTTAATATCTTGCTATGTTTTCGAGGCTTCAGGATGCTCAGGTCTAACTTCAATTCTTCTTTTCTTTTTTCAGGATGGCATGCAAAGAGAGATCTTTCTGAAACTTTTGGACAGCCTAGAGCAGCATTGCGAAACTTTCTGATTGGAAATGAAATTGATTACCGCCGTCACATAGCGGAAAGATCAATAGACCAGGCAAGTGGTTATTGATTTTACTAGTGGCGTGTTTCCATTTTAGCATACTTCAATGGCTCTTTGACCATAGATGCATTTGATCTACTTAAAGAGTTCTATAAGTGCATCTGTTTTCCATCTTATTTCCTGTACTAGTGAAGTGAACTGAAGTGCAAAAGGTGAAAGCACACTCCCTATTTATAGAAGTAGAAACAGATAACCCTCCAAGAATTAAGCATGACCAAATCAAGAAGAAAGTGACTAGCATAATGCTAACTTATGGACAGTGTACACTATCATGACTATGGGATACTTAGAAGACGAATTCCAGTATCTGGGTAGACATTAAGTGCTGTATTTTGTTTTCTTATTTGTTTCATATGTGCTTCATCATTCTTGCTAGCTTTGCAATTTAATTTTGTTATTCTTAGTTTTTCTTCTTTGAGATCGGATTATGCTTCATTTTTCTTGCTAGCTGTCTCAAATCATATACACCTGTAACACTCTTAGACTTATGTTCATTTGTCTTTTCTCTACATTTTTTATACTGAATCCTTTATCTTGTTACTTTTATGGTTAACTAATATCTAAATATTTCTCTTATTTATATGATAACTATTTTCACTGTGCTCTTCCGATCTCCTTCTCACCATGCAAAATGAATCAAAGTGGACTGTGTACCACACTATCTCTTTGTTTTTTTTTTCCCTCATTGTTCTGTTTAGCAAATCCTTGTCACTTTTTCATTTAACTAAAGCTTCGTACAGATTGCTCATTTTCCTTTTTCCTTTTTCCTTTCAAAGTTGGGTCTTTGTAGTCAGATGTTAAACAGTAAAGATCATGGATTTCTCTTTGATATGGGTTGTACTCATGATTCTTCAGGTTCACTACTTCTGGCCTCTTGACAGAGTAAAGGAATTTGAGAACATGTGGGGCATGACCATAGAACAATATGGAGGGCATGTCACTTCTCAGACTATTCCAGTGATGTTTGGGAGGTATGTATAATGAAGGATATAGTAATCATATGGTTGATTTGTTATTATAATATTTCTTTACTTTTAATCAGAACATTGGAGGTTCCTGATAGCTGCAATGGGGTTGCACGGTTCTCATTTGAATATCTATGCGGCAGGCCAGTATGTTGCTCTCCTTTGTATGAGATCAAATATTTCAAATGTTACTGTTGTTTAGATAAAATATCTCAAATGTTAATGTTGTTTGCCCACACTTCACGGGCATTTGAAATTTTTCTTTCTTGAATCCTGTTTAGGTATTATATATTATTCCTATTATTTAAAGTAACTGGCAAAAGATTTTGATATGGATGGCCTTCGGTAGGTAGTTTTAGCTACAGGCATGAAACTTCTTCGAGGGAGGGAGATGGGGATGCAGATTTGCTGCAGTGTTAACTCACCTTTCCATCTTTGACTTCATACACCGATTTAAAAAAGAGAAAAGGGGGTCAATTAAAGTGAACATAATGGAACATTATTTTAATCGTCATTCCAAATAAAATAAGTATTAGAGTTATATTAGGAATGTTTTTGTTTTGTTTCCTTTCTATGGTTAGGATTGCTTCCATAGATGACTTTAGTACCATTTAAGGTGTTCAATCCCTATGGTTAATAGCAAGTAGCCAATTGTTTCAACTAAAAGAAATATATAGCATGGTGTCGGATTATTTTGGAAGTCAAGAAAATATCCAACATTTTATTATTTAAAAATTGCTAAGTGTTATTCTCAATGTTACAATTTTAACTTGTGCTGAAACTTCTGACTTGGGCAAGAAATACTGATTTTTCTTTTTTTTTTTAATTTTATTTATTTATTTATTTTAAAGTAGCTACTGATTCTATCACTTCTTGACAGTATTTGTCATCCCTCTGGACCGAAACATGTTATTGTAATCCACTTTCACTATATGCAGGTTGGAGCAGCTGATTATATTGCAGTAGCTAAAAACTATCACACAGTCTTCATATCAAATATCCCTGTTATGAGTATGCGTATCCGTGATAAGGTATCATAATTGCTTACTGATCTGTAACATATTAAGAACACAATCTAGATTATGAGCACGTGAAAATTATATCTCAGTTGTCTAATCAGTGGAAACTGGCTAGGGAAGATTCCATGAGTTTCAGTTATTAGAGTAACTTATTCTTGATTTTTTTTTGAATATCAGACCCAGTTTATTCGGGTGTTTTGGTCTCTCTTCTGATATTCTTCCATAAGTTTATCCGTGTCCATTTTTCCCCTGAGCTATTTTGCAGCTTCTTAACAGTTGTTTTGATTTCACTTTCAGCACCAAAACATTCTTTGCACACTTAGTACCATACTCGGTATCTTTTAGTTTTATTTCATTTCTATATTTCGCCTTTGGCGTCATTGAATCTTGTATAACGATCATCATAAAGTCCAAAAGTAGTGTTACCTTGTTTAATCTCAAAGCCAAGCTTGTTATGTGCTCCTTACATATCCAAACTTATGCAGATATCCTGCAACATATTCCTTTTCTGGGGTTGAAAAGCTGTTGCTTTGTTGCCTTAACTTAGTTACTCCTATTTTCGTCATACATGCTAACACAGTAATCATTCAATGTAAACAAGGTCCTAAGGTTCTCTATTTTCAGGACTTAACAAATTTTATGAGTTTGTATTTTGACATGCATTTTGGAAACATTGTCTTAAAAACTTGCTAGGTACAAAGCTGGATTGGTCTGATATGAACTATCTCAAAGAAGCTTCTATTCTGATAAAATTGAAGATCACCTTCCCATCAGTCCAGTCACTCCCTGACATATTTTCTTATCACATTTAGTGTATTTCCTTGTCAGGCTCGGAGGTTTATCACCCTTATTGATGAATTGTACAATCACCATTGCTGCCTATTCAGTTCTGCAGCTTCTTCTATTGATGATCTATTTCAAGGAACTGAAGAGGGAACACTGTTTGATATAGAGAGGCAAGTGTCCAGCTTAGTTTAGTTTCGTGCGATGTCCTTGAAAGCTGGACAATTGATTGTCACTGTGGACGTTTAACTTATGCACTATTCATGTGCCTAATCTCTTGTGCTCTCTTTTAAACAATTTATTAATTTTAGGTACTCGGTATAATCTTGAATAAAATTCTCTAATGCAAAATGTTTCATGCAATCTTTCCATTGGCACTCGCTTGTTAATACGTAAAAAGAGTTTTAGATGCTAAAGTTTGGCAATAGTTAGCAGTATTAGATCACATGAATTGATGTTTCTTGCTTTACAGCTTTCAATTTGAAACAGAAGCAGAAGCTGGGAAGCTCCGACGAGATGTTTTAGCAGAAGGCAGTGTGAGTTCAGGTGGTACACCAGCAGGAATCATTTCCTTGCTATCTGGTAAAGAAGAGATGTTTGCATTTCAACGAGCTGTAAGTTCCCAATTTAATCCCGTCTTAGCTCTTCCTTTCCCAAACATGAATGTGAATTGAATCAAATGAGAGCCAAGAGAAATAAGTATATGATTATTTAAGAATGTGTGAGAAATAAATATTGGACATACCATTTCTCGAGATCAATGAGGACTTGATTTTAAATAAAATTTGGTTAAACCAATCATATTTCATGGACCCATATGTACTGCACAGATCTTCACCATTTGACCCCACACATTCTCTCTTATTTCTTATTAAAATTAGTTTGCTAACGGGGTCTGAGTTGTATAGACTGATTACTGATGAAATTAAAGAAAGCAAGGATCCCGACCTGTATTTATCTTGAATAATCACATCATGCTATAGTGTCTAGGCTACTTAATTTCTAGCAAAGAGAAATATATGCTTATCTTCCTTTCACGAAGAATGTAACTTTTGATCAAAACTGTATTCTTTCTCCCCGTGTGGTCAACGGCTGGACTGGTCCCTCTGGTCACATAGGATCTCAAGGTGAATATTTTAGCTGTAATTTGATTTCAAGGTATGTTAAGACAAAATGATCATTTAGAGGTATGTTTGTGAGACAAAGTGGGAGGCAGGATTGTACGGTCATAATCCTTCTTATTTCATAATGAATAATTCTATGAAATTTATGCTCACAGTTGCACACAGAATATGCGTTCATTCGTGTCTTGGTGATAGGGAAACACCAGTGTCATTTTGAGATTCTGTTTAACAGATAAGTATTCTAATTCTATGCAGGTTTCCCGCTTAATTGAGATGCAAACTCCTTTATACCTTGAAGGTGTTCGTCGCCTCCATCCTTATTTCCAGAGTCGAGAACAAAGTTATGAAGTTTTGAGTGCGAGTGCCCTCCAATCGTAGGAGAATGGCGCTGCCCAAACTGTTGTATTTTGAATAATGTTTCTTATTATGCATGTGATTATTTCATATTAGCCTTATGTCTTAAATTCATTAAAAATTATGTTAATTATTGACAATAGCATCAATAAAAGGTTGAATTTTTACGCCATTTACGAATGTGCAAATCGTACATTTCTAGCTTGTATTGATACGGTCTGTGGTCTATCCAGGTACTGTGGACTGTCGTTTCATTACATCCATGAAATCTTGCATTTCACAAGGTTGTTAAAATCGCGATTCGGATCGTAAATCGTAAATCGATTTTACGATCCAATCTCACTAGAACAATCCAAATCGTGTACAAAATCTAAAGAGCCTACTTCATTTTCCTCATCGTTCAGCTCAACTTTAACCCTGGTGATGGTGGCTGATTGTGTTGGTAGTGGTGGGCGGCCGTGGGAGGTGGTGGTTTTTTGTGGTTTTTTGTGGTTTGTACTTAGTGCTCAGTGTCGCGATGGAGATAGCTGATGGGTGTTGTCTCTAATATAATATACTCTCTACGTTGTCTCCACTTTAATTAGGCGGGAATTTATTGATATAATACTGTGGTTTTGTTTTCTTTGGTCAAAGGCAAGAGTAAAGTGAAATGTTTTATTTGTACACATTGCAGGAAGCTAAATATTCTTTAATATATTAACTTTTTATCAATTATGAATACGTTATATATGTTTATTATCATGTAAACTATATTTATAATTTGTTTTGAACTTCATATTTTTGGTTTTAACGGGTTATTTAACTTTATTGTTGTTAATTTAAGGTCATTATTTTTTCCTCACTTTATTGGAAAATTTAAATCAATTTTTTAGTAGAATCTTACGATCTCGATTCGATTTGCCGATCCGATTTTCAAAACCCTTGACTGATTCGATTCAAATATACGATTTTAACAACTTTGTTGCGATGACTCTGATCAATTGCGACGACACCAGCCTTAACGGTTGGAATCCGGAGCAGAAGCCAAGAAAATTGCTAGAATTTTTCTGCAAGTATTCGGTGCATTGCCAAGTGGTCTTATTTTATTGGTCTCTTGTGTGGCTTATTTTGGTTTCGAGATTGCGCTGAAAAAATATATAATAAATTTTAAAAACATAATATTTTGTAAAAAATTGAATATCTATGATATAAAAAAAAGAAAAAGCAAAGACAAAATAGTTTGTAAAAAAATTTTAAAAAATAAACAAAATCCTTTAATACTATAATCACTATATTTTCCCCTATACATTATTTGAGAATAGTTTTTTCCCTTAATTTTTTCCCTTCGGCATTTTTCCCCCAACATTAATATTGCTCTTATATCATATGCTTGTGATGCAATAAAATCTTAAATGTAGTTACTCATTTTGTCTCAAATATATAGTCTATTTTGCTCCTTCACGTAGATTAATAATTGTATTAGAAATTTATATTTTACAATCTATGTTACTAATTTACTCTTATTTAACGAGTAGAACTTATTAAAATTGATAGTTTTAGTTAATTATTAAATTATGGTAAATTGGTAAAATAATACAAATTAGACTGCTTAATAAAGAATATAAATAATATATTTGAGATATTTCAAAAAGGAATAATGAACTATATATTTAGAATGAGGTGAGTATAATTTATTTTTCATATAAGCCTCTCTTACTTATAGGCTGGCATGTTTAATATGCCCGCTACTTCGAGTTTTTTTTTTTTGAGAAATTTTAGGGGGACATGAAAATGAGACATTCTTAAGTGACATTCTTATGTGGCACACTTGTATTGGATGATGAAAAAGTAATCATGTAATTATTACTCAATGAATGTGTGTCACATGATAATGTAACCTAATAATGTCCTATTTTTATGTTCCTCTAAAATTGTTCTTTTTCTTCAAGTTTTGGGACCTCAATGCCTTTTCTAGACACCGGTAAATATAGCAAGTTAAAAATAATTTAAAAATAAAAAGATGAAAATATCCCTTTCAGATCAGTCATGTTTGCTTGCTGATATTTATCCAAAGGGAACATTTTCATTTTCACAAATGTCATTTAATAAAAAAAAAAAAGAAGAGAGAGTGAGAGTGAGAGGACACGTAAGAGCACAATTAATGTGCCTCACAAACTCTAATAATGAAATGAATTCAAGGTGTAAAATGTTATTTTGGAGAGGGCAAATGAGGGGCTACGTGTTCAATACATAATTTTTTCCCTACACATTAATATAGAGGAGGGGGAAAAATTAAGGGAGAAAAATCTATTTTCAAAAACTGTATTGAGGAAAATTGAGGCAAGCTGGGGGGGGGGAGGCGAAATGAAGGCCAACTCAAAATAGAATTTTGCACCTTCACTCTTACAAGTCCCAAATCCTAACACAAATTCCTCGTTTAAGCAGTGTCAGATCAAAATTCGCCTGAAATCTTCTTGTAGTCCTTGGTTTACTGCCCTAGTTGTAAAGAAGCCCTTCAAATGGATTCCCTTGCATTTCACGCACTACACATCAATTTTTGGGGGGGGTGAAAAGGAGAGGATTCGAATCCTACCTCCTACCGCTCGCTTGCTATACCCCTAAAGAAATACCCCCTCTTGATTCATCCGCCACCTGCCACGCTTCACACCTTCTCTTCTCTCGCTCTGATTTTTCACACTCTGTGTTCATATACGTACACCCATTTGGATTATCAGATTGATAGGTTTTAAGAAATATATACCTTTTTTTTAATTATTTTCACCTACCCAGTTGTCTAGAATGGATGTTATGGATGCTCATTTGTTCAAAATCGAATCTTCTACTCCTGCACTGTTATCAAATTGCCTGGGGACATGAATCTGTAGGCTTGGGAAATTTTGGGATTTTATAGAGGGGCCGCCTGTGTTTGGATTCTTTTTGTTTTTCTTTTTGAACTTTTAGTTATGGGTAGGAGAGGAAAAGTCGAAGCTTTGCAGTGTAGAAACAATGAGGTCTTCTCGAATTCTCAGTTGGGACTCCAATGGAATCCCCAAGAATGCAACTTATTTCCAGGTGGTGGGCTATTTGCCTCAGTAGGTCAAGTGGACAACAATGAAAACGGCAGCTTCAAGATTCCATTTGCCGATTTGTTCACTAAGTATCTGTCCTCTGAGAGGTGTAAGAGTTTGGGTGCGCATGAGGAGGAGAAGGGTATGGTTAAGAAGAGGAAAAGTGGGCTTAGGATTAAGATTAAGATCGAAAATCCTTCACTAAGGAGGTTGATTAGTGGAGCGATTGCTGGGGCAGTTTCAAGGACTGCCGTGGCACCATTGGAGACCATAAGGACTCATTTGATAGTTGGGAGTAGTGGTCATTCGACTATCGAGGTGTTTGATAATATTATGAACACGGATGGATGGCCAGGATTATTTAGGGGCAATCTTGTTAATGTGATTCGAGTTGCACCAAGCAAAGCTATAGAGGTAAGGAAAGGGAAAAATGAAAAAAAGACAGCATTATGTTATTCGGGTTTTCATTTATGTCTGTCTTTACTGGGCCTCTGCCTGCTGATAGTTGTCTTTGGCCAATTGTGCAGCTTGTTTGATTTTATTCCTTATGTTTTTTTGGTTCAGGTGGTTTAAAATCAACTGGCTGTGGTCGCCTGTAATACCAAACTGTCCATTCATTTTATATGAACTACATAATGAGCTCGAGTGCCATTCTGTTCTTCTTTCTACAAGTCAAATAGATCTTCAGATATGGCTGCTTTGCATTTTTAACCTGAGTATTATTGCATGCTAATCAAATATGGCTCCATGTAGAGATACAACTAGCATATTTACTTTGGTGTTATGGACTCAATTATGAAGAAATATTATCTAAATCTTGTGAACTTTAGTTTTTGAAAATGTCAAGCAGCTTCTGAATGCTTTTTCAATGTCTTTTTGCTTTCATCATAACATGTTTGATTTTAGCCTGTGGTATGAACGCACCATCTTTACCCAAGAAGATGATAGGATGCCTTGCCTTCCTGAAAACACAGGGTATTTTTTGTACAGAGGGTTCAAAATTCCATAGGCACATAGAGGAATATAGATACTGATTTGGTGATTCATTTTGGAAAACCTGATATTTAGTATTGAGAACACATCTTGATAATGCTTTCTTACAAGAACCAGCTTTCAGGAATGGTACTCCCTCTATCCCACTAAGATCCTCCCCTTATTTTCACAATGTTTGAGAAAGTTTAATTAATTTTGTTTGGAAAAGAAACACTTATGAACAATTTTACTCATATACCCTTTCTTTTTATATCTTATTCCACTTATTGTTTACCAATAACAATGCATATTATATTAAATTAAATAGGAGCATATAACGAAACTAGAACATTAACTAAGTGGACTACAATTTGGAACAAATAACAAGGGGTATTTTTTTTTCCCCTTTTTTGTGGTTATCTGCTATCTTTGGTAGCCAAACCTTTCTTCTCGCTGCAAGTTCTTCAAATCAACTATACCGCGCTAGAAACATGAGTTGGATCAGTTTCATTAACTTCCAATTTCATTTTGCCTGAAAGGGCCAAAACTAAATACCCTGCTTACATTTTTGTTTTTTTCCTCAGAACTTGATTAAGAATATCATTCGCCATATCTGGCCTTAGACCCCAAGTTGTTTGCTAAGTAGGCATGGTCAGTGAGGTGGACAAGATTTCAGCTTCCTTTTAATTTCTAAATTCTGTCATGTTTTTTAGAGATCACCTTAACAAACAAGCCTAGGCACACCTTATCTAAATTCTGTCATGTTTTTTAGAAAGAACTTAACAAATTGCATCAGCAACTGCTAGTCTTGCTATCATGATATTTCATTGGAGGATCTCTGACTATAAGCTGGTTGTCATTGGGTAGTAAGGTTTGGTTTTGGACCTTTGGTAGGCGGATTGGGTGAGTTGAGGATCTAGGATGCAATGTATTTTAACAAGATAATTCTGTTCGTCATTTGTAAAATAAGTGAATACCCTCTCCCTTGTCCTCTGAAATCTTTGTTTTGCGTGTAAAGCAAAGCATTGTTTCTCTCTCTCCAATCTATTTGTTAAATGTGTATCTGTAAATATGCAAATCATAATGTTTTGTCATGAATTGCCAGAATTTTTCATATTTCTTATTTGAGTATATTGTCCTATCAGATGTCTAACCTGTGTTTTGGTCAAACACTTGATTTAAATGATTTGTGGTCTTTTGTTTGATCTTGCACTGTACTTCCTACTCAAAATCAATGACAAATAACTAATATGTGTTGTTACAAGTACTTTGCAGTTATTTGTTTACGATACTGTCAACAAAAATTTGTCTCCAAAACTTGGGGAAAAACCAAAATTGCAAATACCTCCTTCATTGATTGCGGGAGCATGTGCTGGAGTTAGCTCGACTTTAGTAACATATCCCCTTGAGTTACTCAAGACTCGATTAACCATTCAGGTAAATGATGGCTTCACTTTCAGGAGTTCATAGCTCCATTAGTTAAAAAAAAAGAATGCAACTTTTAAATTCATTTTTGGCAAATTAACTCACTTAAAAAAATTACTTACTTTAACCACTTCCAAACTAGCCCTTATCAAGTTTCCTGTTCGCATCTTGGTACTTTTATCTTATTACTAGTATTTGTTCAAATATGCAGAGAGGTGTTTACAATGGTTTGCTAGATGCATTCGTAAAAATACTCCGTGAAGGTGGGCCAGGAGAGCTTTATCGAGGACTGACTCCAAGTCTAATTGGAGTAGTTCCGTATGCTGCCACCAATTACTTCGCATATGACACACTAAGAAAGGCATACCGGAAAATTTTCAAACAAGAGAATATTGGTAACATTGAGACTCTTTTGATTGGATAGATCGGAAGAGCCACGTGCTATATCTAGTAGTGCTACATTCCCTCTTGAGGTGGCTCGTAAGCACATGCAGGTTGGAGCCCTCAGTGGGCGACAAGTGTACAAGAATGTGCTTCATGCTCTTGCCAGCATACTAGAACAAGAAGGGATTCAAGGTCTATACAAAGGGCTAGGTCCCAGCTGCATGAAGTTGGTGCCTGCTGCTGGGATATCTTTCATGTGTTATGAGGCATGCAAGAGGATTTTGGTTGAGAACGAAGAGGATGCATAGACAGTTACTTTACAAATTATTAGAATTAAACTTAGATTAAGGATAACATACGGATTTATTGACTGCGAGTTGTCTGATGTTTCATAATTTTCATGACAAGTTTTGCTTCGGAAGATTCTTTTCCCTTTTTCTTCCCTTTTGTTTTCCCCCATGAGACTTGGATTTCGAGGAGGTTATGACCTTTTCAAGTAGCTCTTCCGATCTTTTTATTCTAAAGTATTAGAGAACAGCCAACTTTTTGTTTGGGAAAGATTCGATAAGGACATACTTTTGTTCTTCGATGGGTTTAACTCAGTTATTATGATCCTTCTTGTACAGTTTTGGTTCTGTGATGTGTAAAAATCGATGTTCAAATTCTTAATTTCTAGTGGTAAAGGATTTCCAAGCATATTGTAATACATAAGCATTGGCCCTCGTAGGGAGTTTGTGTTCACTCGTTTGTGTTGATGTGTTCACACACTGTACTTTCCCAGCAACAGGAATCTTTATTGTTCAAAAAATATTGATGATTTTCCCAGAAAGCTCTTGTAAGCGTTCGCAATTCCCTCATCTGTGTTTTGAAAATGCTCTACCACCTCGTTGTTTCATTCAGTGGTGTGATAATGGTTGTGGGGATCCCCGACGTCCAAAAATGATCTCCTGCCATACATGTTATTCCGCCAGATGCACATATAGCGTGAAATCATTGGACAATCTTCATGTGAGTTGGCTCACTGTAAGATAACTCCATTTGATTAGTCCAATAATTTCCAACCATGTGTACATTAGACAGGATTATATCATTTTCCCACTTCGTGGGTTCAACAAATGGAGCTGGAATCCCCCCCCCCTTCTCGATAGCACACATCTGGACATTCAGCATCAAACAAAAATGCCTACTCCAATGAGTTTTACTTTCATTTTTCTGCCTCTAGCCATCTTGGCATCAGATCCAAGCAAGATTTCAAGGGGGAGTACAATTTCCACCTAATTCTACACTTAAAAACATGTACGTAAATATGTTTCTTGGAGTTCTTGCAGATACAGAGAACACTGATCGAGTTTACGGGCTCCCGGGTGAAAACCCTATACCTTTAATTAAGCTCTAACCACAAGTTGTACATCAAACGTAATCACGAAGATGCACATCATATTCAAGCGCCAATATTAAATATGTAAACTTCCTCAAAGTAGGATTTTTCTTTTCTGATCTGACCTACAAATATCATCAACACTGGGGTTTAACGAACTAAACGGATGTCACAAACCACGAAAATAGAAGAATTAAGTGAAACAGATACGATAAGTTATTGTCCAACCACTAGTACTCTATCCAGATGAGAAAAGGCTATGGGCCTTAGAACAGACTTCAGAAGTATCTGTGTATTAATTTTGTTCGTCACCTTCATATTCTCTGTCCTCTGCTTCAGCCGCCATCAATTCATCAAAGTTCTCTGTCTTCCCTAGTAATATTTCAATCTACAAGAGCAGAGACCAAAAAAAGAATAAAAAAGCAAGCTCAGATAAATGATAGTCAAAAGGACAGAACAGAGAGAAGTCCATCAAGTGCGCAGTGCAGTGACAGCATGCTTATTATGTATTTTCTCAAGAACATGCAAATCTACATCTCTTGTTTTGAAAACCTCAACCAGGAATGGTCCCCGGAAAAGGTAAAGGATCAAAGGGTTTAACCTGGAACATTTAACATAACAGTACAATCATAACCACGTAACCAAACAATACAATTAAACTACACATTATCAGGAGCCCAAAAACTAACATCACAATTCGACATAACCAGACAACTCAATCAGACTGACTGAATATCACAAGACCTTTCTTGTCACAAGTATGCTTGTTAGTTGTTATCCAATAATCAGCATCCCAATTCAAACACCTGATTGATACAGGCAGAAACAACAATCCTTCTCAAAAAAGAAAAAGGGGTTTTTTTTGAGAAGGATTGTTGTTTC